>PVKZ01007915.1:0-19354 GCA_004027375.1 Macroglossus sobrinus | reverse complement strand
CTCTCTCTCTCTCTCTCTCTCTCTCTCTCTCTCTCTCTCTCTCTCTCTCTCTCTCTCTCTCTCTCTCTCTCTCTCTCTCTCTCTCTCTCTCCCCATTGCTCTTCACCCCTCCTGACTCCTCCCCTCCCTTCCCATTTTTCCCTCTCTCCCCTCCCCTCCGCCTCCCCTCTCCCTCCCCTCTCCTTCTCTTAGCTTGTCCAAATTTCTCCAACACAAGTGTGTTAGCATGTTTTTACTCCACATAGTCCCTACCCTCAGGCCTGGAGGGAGAAATGGTTGGCTCAGTGCCTGGCACATAGTAAGCACTCTGCACGTGTCATCTGCTGTTCCTACCACTGTTATTTCCAAGTACCTGCTCTGGTGAAGATGTTGCCAGGGGCTTTGGTACAGTAAGCTTGGTAGACCTGGGTCTCTCCTCTCCCCAATGCTACAGTCCAAGCACCTGGATGATGAGTATGAGAGCAGCGAGGAGGAGAGAGAGCCTCTTGCGGTCCCACCGACTTGGAGAGCACCGCAGCCCCCATTGACGGTGCGGGCTCAGATGACCCCTCGGCCCACGATGGCCCTGAGGTCCCAGGTACCCTCAAGGCACATACTGTGCTTGCCACCCCGCAACGTGACCCTTCTACAAGAGAGGGTAAGAAGTTTGCCCTTCCTCCCCTCTCCCTCCTCCTCTCTTGCTGGCCAGTTCTTTGAGCTCACTCATACCTTCACATCCCCATGTGCTCTTCCTTCTCCAGGCAAATAAGTTGGTGAAATACCTGATGATTAAGGACTACAAGAAGATCCCCATTAAGCGCTCAGGTGGACAACTGTACCCCCACCCTGAACTCTGCCCTCCCTCCTCCCCCAGCCCTCCCCAGTGGGTCCCCCACCAGGCCTTGGCTGATGGCTCCATGTGCACAGTACAGGGTCTTGACTCTGCTCCCCTCAGCAGGGCTGACCGAGGGTCTGCAGCTCCGTGGCCCCCGCTCAGCCCAGGTGCTTTCCCCACGTCGCCCCTCCTGCAGACATGCTGAAGGACGTTATCCGGGAATATGATGAACATTTCCCTGAGATCATTGAACGAGCAACATACACCCTGGAAAAGGTGGGTGTGGGGATGGGAGCAGCTCTGTGGAACAAGAGCGGCAGGGAAGCCTTGCCTAGCTGCTTCTCCACCTGGGAGCTTCCACTACATACTTCCTCCCCTGGGTTCCTCTCCCTCGTGCTCTCTGAAGCATCTGCTGTCTCCTGAAGTGGGTCCTATTGCCTCGGCCAGTGCCAGAGCCACAGGCCAGCTCTTCTGTGTCCTCTCTTCTTCATCCTCCCCCATGACTTTGGGTTCCCTGCCTAGGAAATGTTTTGACAGGGAATGGAGTGACTGACTGCAGGACACCCAGCATGTTTTTTTTTTTAAACCTCATGTTCTGTTTTCTCCCCGTGTAGAAGTTTGGGATCCACCTGAAGGAGATTGACAAGGAAGAACACCTGTACATTCTTGTCTGTACTCGGGATTCCTCGGCTCGCCTACTGGGAAAGTGAGAAGGGGCAGGGGGATCGTGTCCTTCCTAGGTGGTGCCTCCCCCTCCTCTCAGAGAAAGAGGAAAACAGGGCTAGAGGGCTTAGCACAATGCACCTGGCACCACAGTTAGTGGTGCCAGGTGCTTACCAGATGAAAGGGGTAGGAGCCTGGATGAGACCTTGCTGCAGTCAGGGTTTCACCCCCAATCCCCATCCTCCAAGAAAGCAGGCTTCTTGTTGCTTTCCTCTTCCTGCTAAGTGCTTGGCCCGTGCTTGGTAGAGTGGTTGGTTCTAGGGGAGCTTCTTGTCCAGTGTAGCTCCCATGGGCAAAAGGCAGGGAAGGTGTGGATGTGCCTCTGGACACACCTTTGGCAAGCATTTGCTCCCCGCCTAACCCTGTCCTCGGCAGAATCCTGGGAGGGGACATTTGGTGGATGAAATGATGCAGTCTCAAGTGGAGGAATGAATTGTCTGGATCAGGTAGCAAGCCGTGCACAGAGTGGGAAGAACTGCCCTGTAGCGGAGCAGTCTGAGAGAGGCTAGCTGGGTGAGCCGGCTGTAGTCTCTTGGGCAAATGGCTGCTGGACAGGATCCCTCTTTTTACACCTTTAGGACCAAGGACACTCCCAGGCTGAGTCTCCTCTTGGTGATTCTGGGAGTCATCTTCATGAATGGCAACCGGGCCAGCGAGGGTGAGTGGCTGGACCTACAGCTGATGGGCTGCCCTCAGTCTCACCTTCCTGTTCTAAATTCTTGTACCTCATCTCCCCTCGCAGCTGTCCTCTGGGAGGCACTACGCAAGATGGGACTGCGCCCTGGGTATGATTGGACTCTCTGGGCTCTTCCTGCCCCTCAGCATTGTCCTTGGGCACAGGAGGCCCCGGGATTGCAACAGCTTGGTGGTCTGGTACAGGGGAGTGGGCATCCTGGATTAGGCAGAGTGCAAAGGGTCTCACCAGCGTGCATGGCAAAATGGTCCTGAACTCTCAGCCCCCTTTCTGCTCCGTGTCCTCTCTCTGTCCCCAGAAGAGATCTAAGAGAAACCATCAGAATTTGGGGCTCCATCAAACCCCTATGTAGGCCGTCGCTGACAAGTAGCTGTCTGACTGACCTCTGCTTCATGCCCAAGCCTCATGGGGCTGCCCCACGGGGCCAGGAAGCTCTCAATCCTGTTAGGGAGTGCTCCTGCTCACATCTGGGCACTGCCACCAGTTCTAGTCATGGACTCCCTTCCTTGCCCTCAGGATGAGGCACCCATTTCTTGGCGATCTAAGGAAGCTCATTACAGATGACTTTGTGAAGCAGAAGTAAGTATTGACCGAGATAAGTCCGTCTCACATCCGTGCCTTTCTTGTGTGCTCGTCTGGCTGAGGAAGCCATTCCTCGTCCTATATCTTAACACTAGAGGGATGGGTTCTCTGGGGTGAGTGTGGGTAGGGATATATGAATGTCTGTGGAATTAGAATTCCGGGGCGGTCTTGGTGAAAGGTGGGGGGGTATACATTGACTGAGAACACCATGTCATTCAGCACCTGGCCTGCAGGCTGTAGGAGAATGTCCCCTGCTTTACACCTCAGGAACCTGGGGCTCAGAGACTGGAAGTCTGAGCAAGGCCCCAGCTGGTCAGCGGCCCATTCGGGCCTGGAGGCCAGCCCTCCTGACTTTCAGGCCAGGGCCCACCTTATCCTCGGTCCTCGGAGAACACGTGCGCACTCACACAGGTGCACTAGCACACATTTGTGCGCATACGATCGGGAGAGTATGCGGAGTACACTGCTCTCAGACTGTTGCTTCCCTTCCCTTCACCGTTGTTTTCTGTGGTGGACTACCCCAGGGCTCAGCCAGGCCACGGGTGACACCCTGCAGTGGGGTGTGCTCAGAGCAGGGGGCCTGAAGAAATGGCTCCTCTGTTTACAACGCACCCAACAGGAATCCGGGGTCATTGTGACGAGGGGCACCAAACTTGTGGCCTTCTTATGAACAGACACCCTACACCCCCACCCCCCACCCCGTACTTACCCGTGGCTGCTGGGCAGGACCAACAGCCCAGAGCTTTTAAGGCCTCGGTATTGGAGGCAGAAACCCTGGGAATGGGGCATGGGAATGGGGCATGGGCCCGGGGCAGTCCTCTTGCAGGAGCTGAGCTTAGCATGGGGGTTGAGAAGGGGCCAAGTGGGAGCCATTAGCATGACAACAGGTCTACATGGCTAGAGGCAAAAGTTTATCTTCCTCTCCACTGAGGTACCTGGAATACAAGAAGATCCCCAATAGCAGCCCATCTGAGTATGAATTCCTCTGGGGCCTGCGGGCCTGCCACGAGACCAGCAAGATGAGGGTGCTGAGATTCATCGCCCAGGTAATGGAGGCCCTCTGCTGGGGGCCAGGCCCAGGGGCTGTCACTTCCCAGCCCTCGTTCGTTTCTCGGTCACGAGCTCCTTATGCCATTTGTCTGTTCAGTGAGGACACTGAGGCTCAGAAAAGTTCCTAGGTAACTCCCCCAAGTTCACTGACATTGTGCGCGTGAAGGATGGGGCAAAATCCCAGGTCTGGCCCAGAGTAAGAGGAGCCCGACTCCAGTGGTCTTTATTTTTATGGTGATTACGCACAGCTCACAGGAGGGTGTAGGGTGCTCAGTGAATGTGGGGTATCTGTTAGGAGGGTTGCTGTTATTCCATCGCAGAATCAGAACCGAGATCCCCAAGAATGGAAGGCTCATTTCTTAGAGGCTGTGGATGATGCCTTCAAGACGATGGACGTGGATATGGCTGAGGAACATGCCAGGGCCCAGATGAGGGCCCAGATGAATATTGGGGATGAAGCTCTGATTGGACGGTGGAGCTGGGACGACATACAGGTGGAGCTTCTGTCGTGGGACGAGGACGGAGATTTTGGTGACGCCTGGGCCAGGATCCCCTTTGCTTTCTGGGCCAGATACCATCAGTACATTCTGAGCAGCAACCGTGCCAACAGGAGGGCCACTTGGAGAGCTGGTGTCAGCAGTGGCACCGATGGTGGGACCAACACCACCGTCCTAGATGGCCCTAGCACCAGCTCCACCATCCGGACCAGAAATGCTGCCAGAACAAGTGCCAGCTTCTTTTCCTGGATCCAGTAGGATTTTCAGGTGATAAATGAGACTCTGAAGGGCAGGGCGGGCTGAGGAAGGGTTATGAGAAGTAGGCAGAAGGCCTGGCATGGGGACGGGGAATGAGAGTTTGGACAGACTCTTGTTTTAGTCTTTATAGCCCTTACCGTTTCACATGTATTTCTATTTCTGCCTTCGCTTTTGTGTCCTGTGTTTACAGGGCAACGCTGAACTGCAGCAATCACTCACCCAGTCAGAGTGCCTCCCCAGACTCCATGTCCACATAGCACTCTAGGCAGCCTCTGCTTGCCCATCAAAGATGGCATGCAAGACTCAGCTCTCTTTGCCCTCCTGCATTCCTCGTGTGCTGTTGTCGTGCTGTCATGTTTTTGGTATCAGTGTTACATTAAAGTTACAAAATGAATTGGCACGTTCCCTCCATTATCGGTGCAGGTGTTGCTCTGAGTGGCCCATGGTCCACTCTCTGGGATAAGGGGAGGAGGGGTGAGGGGGAGGGGACTCGCCTCTGCCTAAGAAGGCAGGCAGGGAGGGCGCTGGGCAATGTGAAGGTTCCTGTGAGTGTGGAGACTGTGAGTTTCGAGAGGCCCCCGTCCACAGAGTTAACATGATTTCCTACACAATGCAGCCCCAGTTAGATGCCAGTGCGGAGTGGGGGCAACAGGAGAAGGGATGGGGCGGAGGCTGTGGGTTAGTGCCACTGCCCCTCCCACCAAGGGACAGGGTCCACAGACATCTACCGGGACTCAGCTCCCTGTCCCCACCTTTGGAGGCAGTGTCCCGGAACCCTTCCCTCATCGTCCACACAATTTTAGGACCTCATCCCTCAGAGGGAGCCTAAAAGACAATGAGGTAGGCCTCATAGTGACATTCTCTCCACTCCAGCAGGTAGAAGGAGGATCATTATTGCTGAGAATAGATTCGATGAAAGCAAAGCTGCGTTCAAACCTCCTCCGAAAGCCCATTGCCTGTGGTCATGACCTGAGGCCTGTTTGGGACTCCAGGAGCCCCTTATTGGAAGCAGGGCTGTCCCATTGAGGCCAAGGCCAGGCCTAGGTCCTGGAGTCTTCGAGGTCTGGGTGAGCCCTGCAGGGGGCGGGGAGGGGGTGCGGCTAGTTCTGCAATTCTTCCAGTGGGTGACAGTGAGGACAGAGACACTCAGGGCCCCTGGGAAAGGCTCAGTAGTGGACAGGGACAGTGCCTGGAGCCTCCTCAGGTCCCCCAGTGATGTTCACACCTTGGGAGGACAAAGGCCCAGCTTAGAAGGGAGAGAGTAGTTAGGGCCCCTGTCCTCATTGCCTCTTTCCTCTGAAAAGAGGTCCTCTCTCAGCCAGACCTGGATCCTGACGTAAACCCCATGACATAATTTGCCCGGCCCAGTGGAAAATGAAAACGTGGGTCTCCCCCCACGACCCCCCCCCCCGCCTCAAAAAAATTATTAAGAATTCCAAGAGAACAACAGCAGAGCATTGAACCACATGTGGAGCCCTTCTGAGTGCAAGGTCCTCTGGGACTGCATAAGTCACAACACCCGGGAACCTGGCTCTGTCTGCACCCCTCCCCTAAAGACAGGCTTCAGGCGGGTCTCTGCCTTGTTGCCCAGTGCTGTCACTTCTGCCACTCTGGGTGCTGGGTCTCTGCTTGGCCACAAAAGCATTCTGTGATTTCTGACAAAAATGGGATCCCTTTCCCTTTAGGTTTCCAAGTATGTGGCCTGAGATGTGTGGGGGACTGGGAGAGCAGGGTGTGGGTGGAGGATGCCAGGGAGCCCAGCCCTGGCACGATGAATGATACGTGATGTTTCTGGTCCCCTCGTCCTGGGAACCTCCCAGGACCCTGTTGTGCACACAGTAGGCACATGCCTTTTCATGGATGAATGTGGGGCTCTCACAAAAGCCACAGGTGTGAGTTTGAGCACTGTGTGCAGAATGCACCTGAGAAGTGGCAGCTCATCTAGAAAGAAGGCGACAGCAGTCATCAGAGACCAGGTGCTGGGGAGGACACCAAGTCCCCAGGCCTGTAGGTTACAACACTTTCCCCTAAGCACTCCACCTTCCCCAAGGTCAGCCTCCCAGGGGCCCACTCCCTCCCACCCTGCAGGAGGCAGTGCTGAGAGCTGGCTGGTCAGGGAGGAGGAGAGCAGAGAGGTCGCAGGAAGGCCATGAGGAATGCAGCCAGACTGGGTCCCCCAGGAGGGTCAGACTGGTCACCTTGGAGGTGGCATACCTCCTCAGTCACAGGGCAACCATGACACCAGAGCAGGCCTCCCTCCCACCCCAGCCTTGGGCCTTCCATAGGCTCCCCTCAAATGCATCTCAGCAAGGGTTTTCTGAGACCCTAGTCCTCACCAGGACCCTTGGATGAGGTGTGCGTGTACCTGGGCAGCTCTCACAGCTTTCTCCCCACCAAGTCCTGCGCCCTCTGACTCCTCTCACTGTTGTTGATGGACAAGCATTCTTCGATTCACTTGTTTCCAGTTATTGACTATTGGGCATAAAGTTTTCTGAACCTTCACTTGCCGTTCCTTGTATGGGCCTAGGTGTTACTTACTAGACAGCCCCGAAGGGAGGGGATGATCAAGCCCATTCCATGGATGAGGAAAGTGAGGCTCTGAGAGGGAAGGCACTTGCCCTAAGGCACAGAGCCAGGAAGTGGCAGCACTGGGCTTCAAATCCAGAACCCTCTGATTCAACTGTGTGCTCTGCCCACTGAAGTCTGTTCCCACTGCCTTCGAGGGGCTCACAGTGTCATTTGGGGGCAATAATAGCACCACCTCTCACCACTCTCTGATGAGACCCACCCTCCCACCCACCCAGGCTGCCCCTACCTTTCCCGTCTCCCTTCATTGAGCCAGAACCCCAACCCTCATGGCTTCCCACCACCGAGGTTCATCCTGCCAGCACCCTCCCAGCCCTCTGAGACATCTGGTTTGGAGATTTCCTGGGCGTCCATTCTGCTCTTCCTCGTCATCTTTGTCACCATTGGCACCAGGCCCTGAGCCCAGCACTTTGGTGCACTATCTCCTTCCGACCTCGCTGATACTCTGCAGGGGTTACTGTTCCTCATGGCACTCACGGCAGAACAGACTCAGAGAAGGGAAGCAACTTGCCTGAGGTCTCTGACTCAGCTCTGCCACTGCCTCCACAAGTGACCCTGGCCCCACCTTTTGTCTCTCTGCCCCTTAAGGTACAGGATTGGACTAGATGTACTCTGAGGGTGCCCAAGCTCTGAGGTTTGCTTTCTTAGTCACATCATCTCTCCGGCCCTTGGTTTCCTCACCTGAGTCATAAGGGTAAGAGCATGTCCCCAGTCCTGCCCGGCCCAGCTCCCAGGAAAGCTGTGAGCAGCTGCTGTGGCCTGTGCATGAAAGCAGGTAGGAAATGGGTAAAGTGCAAACAGGATGTGCACGTGCCACCCAAGCACTCCATGTGTGTCTGAGGGGGGAGGGCATCTGGAAAGCATCTGGGATCGATGTCCCTCCCTGCCCCCCTGAGCCCCATGACCTTAGGCCAGTCACTTCATCTCTCAGCACCTCCATTTCCTCATCTGCACAGTCAGGTTACATTGCCCACCTCATAGTCTCAAAAGACAGCACCGAGTAGTAGACATCTGGACGGTGTCAGAAATCTAACACCACAAGGACCCCCACCCCAAACCCATCACCTTTTTTCCAGTGAGGAGATTGAGGACCCGGCAGAGGAAATGACTTGTCCAATGTCAAGTTCCCCGGGTTCCAATTCTGGATGACTCCATATTATAAGTGCCCTTGATTTTGAAACTAACAACGTAGAAACGATACAAATCTGCAGGACATCACACACTTCAAATATTACTTTACAGTGTCCTAACGCACCCTCTCAGTATCCTGGAGATGCCAGCACTACAGCGTCCATGTCAGAAATGGACTCTCGTACTCGAAGGTGACACAACAGTTCCTTGCCAGGCCGCCTACACTAGTATGTGGTTCAGCAAATGTAGGTAATTTTATTTTGAAATAGGTAACATCCACAGGTTACAAAGTCTGAGAAATGAAACGGGGTGTACACGCTCCATGGCCACATAAAAGAAAATTACAAAGACTGTGGGTGCTAAGACTTGATGAGGATGTGGAGCAAAGAACTCCCCTACACTGTCCATGGAGGTCTTAATTTGTACAAGGGCTTTGGAAAACATTCAGGCCTAGAACCTGTTGGTAAACAGGCAAAAGTACACCTTCTGAAAGCAGACAAGGAAGAAGTGGGAAGATGTAACTCTACTATGAGTTACTCATTGTTTTTAGCTAGGGTTCTGAGGCAGGCGAGAGCCAGATATTTGTGTGCCTGATGGGATGGCAGCAGCTTTGGATTATGCTTTATCCTGTTTCTGAAGCTAACTAGGAAACTGTAGGGTCCTGGCAACTGGAATGGGGACACGGGGAGGAGCCCTACGACCGGATCACCCTCGCAAATCTCCCCCTCTTGCTTCCTTCCCTCCACATGGAAAAAGGGCACAAGGCACAAGGTTGGGATGTAGTAGGAGCAAGGGCAAAAGCAAGAATCAATGTAGAAGGACGTTCCCCAGGAGATGGAGTCTGACCTCAGCTGTAGTTCCAAATTCTTGTCCTGAAGCACACTTTGTTCATCCGTGTGAGGGTGGAGTGGGGAGGACAAGAGAGGCTGGCTAGAGCCCCCTGCTTGGTGCCCATAAGTCGAATCCTTGAATGACTGACTGATAAAGCCACGAATGTTTCATTACAAGAGGTCTACGTTTTGGGCATTGTGTTTTGGCAAACTGCGTTCCTCCAAATTAAGCTAATAGTCAAGGTTTCTCTCTCCTTTAAAAATATTTTTTCCTATATTGAATAAATCGGACATGTAACACTGTGTGTATTTAAAACGTACAGTGTGGTACTTTCATACATTTATGTATTGTACTATTGTTGCAACTGCAACAGTATTTATCACATTACATACGTATAGTACAATGTTATTGTCTACATTCAATATACTGTACATTAGATCTCTATGGCTTAATTAGTACTGATTTCAATTTTGTACATACACTCTCTCATCCCCTGGTAACTGCCAATTTACTGTTCATTTTTTTTTCTACAGGTTTGAGATTTTTAGATTCCACACACAAGTGATATCATCCAGTACCTGTCTTTCTCTGTCTGACTTATCTAGTTTAGCATAATGTGCTCAAAGTTCATCCATGTTGCCGCAAATGGCAGGATATCCTCCTTTCTCATGGCCGAATAGTATTCCACTCTGTATATATACCACATCTTTTTTATCCATTCATCCGTTGATGGGCATTTGGGTGGTTGACTTATCTTGGTAATTGTGCATAATGCTGTGATAAACATTGAAGTGCATACATCTCATCGAACTCCTGTTTGCATTCCTTAGGGTGTATACCCAGCAGTGGAATAGCTGGATCATAAGATAGGTCTATTTTTAATTTTTTGAGGAACCTCCATTTGATTTCCCATAGTGGTTGGAGAAAAAGATACAGAAAAATGAAATTGGACATCTCTCTCACACCACTCACAAAAATTAACTCAAAATGGATCAGAGACATAAACCTAAGAGCTGATCCCATGAATCTCCTAGAAGAAAACGTAGGGAAGAAGCTCATCGATATTGGCCTTGCCAATGGCATTTTTGGACACGATGCCAAAAGCACAAACAACAAAAGCAAAAACCAACAAATGAGACTACATCAAACTCGAAAGCTCTGCTCATCAAAACAATTAACACAATGAAAAGACAGCCTACAGAATGGGAGAAAAAGTTTGCAAACCATGTGCCAGATAAGGGGTTGATATCCAAAGTATATTAAAAACTTACGCAACAGAATAACAAACAAATAAACAATGTGATTAAAAAGCGGGCAGAGGAAACTAAATAGATATTTTTCCAAAGAGGACATTAAAATGGCCAGCAAGCCCACGAGAAGATGTTCAACATGACTAATCATCAGGAAAATGTAAATAAAAACCACAATGAGATATCACCTCACACCTGTCAAGGTTTCTCTTTATCAGCTTTACTGAGGTTTAATTTACAAATTAAAAATATGCCCCTTTTAAGTGTACAGTTCCATGGACTTTAACAAATGCTACAACCCATGTAACTACCACCCCAATCAAGACAGAGACCATTTTCAACACCTAAGAAAATGCCTTTGCACCCCTTCCCAGTGAATGACTACCATCCACATCCAGCCTTATGCAATCACTGATCTTCTTTCTGTATTTCTGTAGATTAGAATTCTCTTTCCTGGAGCCTGTTTTAGAAAATAAATGTGCATTATGTAATCTTCGGTGTCTGCCCTCTTTCTTCTCTGCCTGAATGCTTTGGAAATTCATCCATGCTGTGGCACGGATCAGTAGATTATATTAGCATTGTTCCTATTCACGGACAGGCTGATTGATTCAGTTGAAGTCACACAGCGTTATGTATGAATGCGTGAATGTATGTATCTTATGTATGTATATATGTATGTATGTATGTATGTATGTATGTATGTATACACACATACCCCAAAACTAATAAGCAAATTTATCTGGAGTGCAGAATACAAGATTAAGACACAAAATCAATCCTATTTCTATACACTAACAAAGAAGAATTGGGAGATGAAATATAAGAGACTACTACTACTTACCTAACAAAAAGAAGGGAAAGTCTTAGCTCCGCATCTAACGAATGATGCTGAGAACAGCAAAACACTGAAGAATGAAATAAAAGAAGACCCAGGAACACACTATGGTCATAGATTGGAATATTTGACATGGTAACGATGTCAATTGTCCTGGAATTTATCTATAGATTTAGTGCGGTTCGAATAAAAATCCCAGCAGGATGTTTTGTAGACATAGACAAGAGGATTCTAAAGCTTATATGAAAAGTAAAAGAAACTAGAATAGCCAAACAATTGTGGAAAGACGAATAAAGTTAAAGGAATCATTTTAAAACGTATAAAGCTACGGTAAACAAAAGTCAGTTTGACAGTGGTGAAGGGATAGGCAAACAAATAAATAGGTCAGAGGAGACGTTCCAGAACTAGTCTCACATGGCCAATTCTTTTTGGACAACGGCACCAGAGCAGTGCAATGAAGAGAGGATTGATTTTTTTTTTTCAACACATACATTTTGGAAACAACCGGATGTCCATCCAAAAGTTAAAGGACCTCACTAAAACCACCAAAAAATAAATCTTAGACACAAGTCAAGAACGTAAAACTGTAAAACTTTTAGAAGGAAACAACAGACAAACTTCAACCTGGAGTTTGGCAAAGATGTTTTAGCATGATACCAAAAACCCCTTTTTCCTCTGTGAAAGATACTATTAAGGGTTTGAAAAGACAAATCCTAAACGGGGAGAATGTATTTGCAAATTACATATCCAAAAAAGGCCTTGTAACCAAAATAACTAAAAAACTTAAAAGTCAACATTAAGAAAATAATAGACAAAATATTTGAGCAGATACTTCAATACAAAGGAGATTATCTATGTAGCAACTGAGCACATGAACAGATGTTCAACCTCACTGACTCTCAGACAAATGCAAATTAAAACTAAGGCGAGATACCAGCATTTCTGTATTAAAATTGCTAAAACAAACAAACAGAGATAGAAGGAAAGAAGAGCAGGCAAAGAAACAAACAAAAAACCGCTTGACAAGAGCAAAGGATGTTGAGGATAGATGGGCAGCACCTGGATTTTACCACATGTTACTGGAGGAAATGTAAAGTGGTCCAGCCACTCTGGAAAACAGTTTTGTTGTTTCATATGAGGTGAAAAACACACACTTAGCCATATGATCCGGCAATCTCACCCCCGGAAGGATTTCCCCTAGAGGAGTTTAAACTTAGATCATACCCAAATCTATCCATGGTGTTTATAGCAGCTCTGTTCACTTTTACCCCGAACTCGAAACAACCCAAATGCCCTTCAACAAAGTATATTATTTCCATACGACTGGATACTATTCGGTGGTGGAAAGGAATGAACTATTGATACAATCTACAACTTGGGGGAAACTCACAGTCATTATGCCAAATGGTAGAAGCCAGTCTCAGAAGGTTACATTTTAAAGGGTCCCATTTATATGATCTTCTTGCAAGGACAAAACAATCTTGAGAGCAGATCGGTGGTGCCATGGTTAGGTGTGGAGAGAGTGTGACTACAAAGGAATAACACTACAAAGGGATTTCATGGGAGTGTGGAAATGTTCTGAATATTGATTGTGGTGGTTGTTACAAGAAGCTATACATATGTTAAAGTTCCTGGAACTGGCCGTCCAAACGAAGTCTATGTCACTAAATGTTAATTTAAATATAAAATTAAAGAAATAATGGGGAGACGGTTTCTTCCAGTAAAAAAATAAAACCATTGGAATTGCACACCAGTGGCCTGAACTATAGAAAATATTGAACGCAATTTTTAGGATGACGGAAAACCATACCAAATATAAACCCAGATCAATACACAGGAATGAGTAGCAATAGAAATGGTAAATGTGTGGGGGTGGGGAAATCTTTTTAAAATGACTCTCTTTGAAAGTTAACTGAATGTTTTCAAAACCAGTAAAAACACATTGTGGGGGCTATCATGTGTACATATAAAATGTTTGGAAACAAAAGCAAATGGATGGGAATAAAGAAATAAAGGCACACTTTTAGGACTTTTACCTTGCACATGAAGTAGAATATTACTGTTTGTAGGTGAAAAACCTAAATTAAATATGGGTAGTATAATCTTACAGGAACCACTGAAATACAAAACAACGAAATAGGTAAAAATCAAAACACAGATTCAAAATAGAATATGAAAAATACTTCAGTAATGCACAAGTTGACAAAGGAATTGGGTGAAACAATAAAAAGACAAATGAGGGAGAGAAGGAAAAGAAGAAGGAAGGAAGGAAGGAAGGAAGGAAGGAAGGAAGGAAGGAAGGAAGGAAGGAAGAAAAAAGGAATCTACACAAAATAAGATGATGAATTTAAAGTCAATAATATTCATACTTAAAACTAAATGTAAATATTCTAAACTCCCAAATAAAAGGCAGCTATTTCTGGGTAGGATAACTGCAAGATACTACAATATGCTGTTGAATAGAAATTCACTTTAATGTAGGCACAGGGATCGGTTCAGTGTGTAAGGATCAAAAAAGATACACCATGTGAAAACGAATTGTAAGAAAAAAGAAAAGGCGTAATGACAGATAAGGTAGTTTTTAAGACCAAAAGCATTACTAGTGTTAAACAGGGACGTTTAGTAATAATAAAAGTGTCAATTAATCAGGAAAGCATAACAATTCTCAGTGCACTGGGTCGAAGAGTTTTAAATTACATACAGTGAAAACAGACATAACTTAAAAGAGATTACAGCACACGAATCTATTTAATAGTTGGAAATTTCAAAAATTCTCTGAGATTTTGATATAGCAAATAGATGGAAGGTCAATAAAGGTAAAGAAGACTTTAACAACACTATCAAGTAGATTGACCTAACGTTAGTACATTCCACCCAACGGCAGTGGAATACACATTCTCTTCAAAGGCACAGGGACACCCACCAAGAGAGATCCTATCCTGGTTATAAAACAAAATTCCATCAATGAAGAATGGTTGAAGTCATGTAGAGGATGTTCTCTGGGCACAGTGGAATTAAATAAGCAAAGCTCTAGAGAATAAACAAAACTTTGAAATTAAGCAATGGACTTCAAAATAACACACTGTCAAAGAAGAGGCACTAGGGAAATTTTGGACTAAAGGAAAATGTAAACACAACATATCAACTTCTGTGTGATTCAGCTACAGCACCGCTTAGGGAGAAAGGTTTAGCTTTACATGTTTATATTAGGAAAGAGGCAAGGTCTAACACCAATGAACTACGAAACTAAGATGCTAACCAAAGAAGTAAAAATTATGCCAACAGAAAGTAGGAAGAAGGAAACAGTAAAGATATCAATGAAATAGAAAACAAACAATAGAAACAATGCCATGAGGTCAATAGCTGGTTCATTCAAAAGATTAATGCAATTGGTGAAACTCTATGTGGACTAATCAAGAAAAATCAGACAAGAAACTAATAACTGGTATCAGGAAGAACAGAGGGGACACGACTTTAGAGTGCCAAATGCTAAAACGGTAGTAAGGGAATACTATGAACGACTTTATTCCAAAAACACTGACAATGTAGAAGAAATGGACAAATTCTTAGGAAGACACAATCTATGAAAGCCCACTCAAGAAAATACAGAATGCTTGAATAGCCTTATATCTATTAAAGAAATAGAATTTGCGAGTAAAAGCCTTCTCATGAAGGAAACTCCAGGCCCAGTTGGCCCCACAAGGTGTTCTGCAAAATATTTCAGGAAGAACTAGCACCAAATTTATACAGTTCTGTCAGAAAAATGAAGATCAGAGAATACTTCTCAATTCATTCTGTGAAGCTAGTATCCTTCTACCAAAGTATCCTTATACAAAACCAGACAAAGGCATTACAAGTAAATACAACTGCAAACCAATATCCCTCAAGAACATAGACACAACAGTCCTTAACAAAACGTTAGCAAAGGAGAACAGCAATATAGGTCATAAAGAGATTCTTTATGACCAAATGGGGTTTCTCTCAAAGCACAAGTGCTCTTGAACATTTGGAAATCAATACACAGAATGTTATAACTATACCAATTGACTACAAAAGGGAACCATACCATCATCCCAATGGATGCATGCCACGCAACAGAACAATGATACCCAAGTGCAACCATGCATTAATCCCTGTAACCTGTGAATATGTTACCGGACATGGCAGAAGTTACTTCGCAGATGTGATTAAGTGAGGATCTTGAGGTGTAGATATTAATCCCGGATTGCCTGGGTGGACCAATGTAATCACAAAGGTCCATAGAAGTGGGAGGCAGGAAAATGAACATGAAGAGAAGGAGATGGGATGACAGAAGCAGAGGTCAGAGGGGAGAGAGATTGGGAGATTCCATGCTATTGGTTTTGAACACGGAGAAAGGGGCAGTAGCCAAGGAAATCAGGTGACCTCTAGAACATAGGAAAGGCAAGGAACAGATTCTCCCCTCGTGGTTGCAGAGGGACATAACTCTGTAGACACATTGATTTGGGGCCTGTAAGACGCAGTTTGGACTTCCCGCCTCCAGAACTGTATAAGATAACAAATTGTGTTGTTTTAAGCTACTAAAGCGTGTTGTAATTTGTTGTAGCATCAACGGGATACTCATATAATTCAAGAAAAGTGTTCAAGAAAATTTAACATCCATCCAGATATTTTAAAATGCTCTGCAAACCAGGAATAGAAGAGAGTTATCTAACCTGATAAAAGTCACCTAAAACATACTTCACGGTTTAAAATGGAAAGCTTTACCCCAAGACCTCTCTCACCACTCCTAATCAGCACTGGACTGGCAGTCCTATCTAGTGCATTAAGGCAGGATTTTTTTTAAAGATTTTTTAAAAGGCATACAAGGTAGAAAGGAAGAAGTACAATTGTCTTCATTCACAGATGATATGATCATCTACGTAGAAAGTTCTGAAGATTCTGTTTTTACAAAAGGACTAAAACTACTGCTAGTGAGATAAGCAAGGCTGCAGGATATGAGGTCGACAAAAAATATCAATTATAGTAATTCTAAGAACAAACAATTGGAATTTAAAATAAAAATGCCATTTATAATACATGCAAAACATGAACTACCTACCAATGAATTTAACAAAATACACGCGAAGCTGTAAAATGAAACTCAACAGGCATTGCTGAGAGAAATTCACACAATGTAAATGAATGGAGAAATAGATGATGTGTATGGATTTTAAGATTCAACATTGATAAGATGTAAATTCTCCCCCAATTGAGCTATTGACTCACAGCAATGCAAATGACTAGAAAGCAACCGGGTGATTCTGCATCTTCTACTGGCATACGAAGGATTGGAATAACCTAAACAATTCAGAAAGAGAAACACATATTTGAAGTTCTCACCCTGCTTAACTTCATAAATTACTATAAAGCTACCGTCACCAAGATAGCGTGGTAGTATTACAAGCATAGACATGTAAATATATGGAAAGCAAATAGAAAGTCCAGAAATAAACATACACATGTATGGATGATTGGTGCTCGACAGTGGTGCTAATGGAATCCAATGGGGGAAAACATTCTTTCTACAAATATTGAAGAAACATTGAATATGCAGATGGAAAGAAATGCAACTTTCACATTACTTTAAATCACATACAGATATAGCCTGAAATGGACAATAAGCATACGCGTAAAGGATAAAGTTATAAAACTTCTTCACGATGGCAGGAGAACAGGCTTTGTTAAGTTAAGCAGACCTCTTAGAACACAAAAAGCATGAACGATAAAAGAAGATGAGTAAACTGATTTTATAAAACAATTCAAAGGCAAATTAAAACTTTTGCTGCTTGGAAGATCCTGTTAAGAAATAAAACCAGTCACACAGAGGGAGTGCACATACATAACAAAGAACTTACTTGCACATGTGAGTGTATAACAATTTTTTACAACCCATTAATGGGAACCCGTAGCTTGTTTTAAAAGTGGGCAAAATATTGAGGAAGATACATGAAAGGCAAGTAAACACATGTAAAGTTGCTCAAAATCATTAGTCAACAGGGAAATATAAATCAAAACCGAAATGAGATAGCACACCATAACTACTAGAATGCCGACTGATGGCTTTAAAATGGCTGACAATGGCAACGGCTGGTGAGGGGGAGCCGCTACAGTTTTCATACATGTTGATGCAAAGACTAGGTACTTTCCGTAAAAGCTTGGCAGTTTCTTATTGAGTTAAGCACACAACTACCATGTAACCCAGCCATTCCACTCCTAGAGTTTTAACCCAAGAAATAAACAAAATGTCCACAGCACGCTTGGACACGAACAATGGTAGTGGCTTTATTCATAATGCCCCCACACTGAAAATATCCCAAACATCCATCAATTGGTGAATAGATCATCCAATTGTCACATATCCACAGAAGGATCAGAAGGAACAAACTACCGGCATACGTAATGCAGTGCATGGGACTATCAAAAGCATTAAGTGGAAGACCAGAAACAGAATACTGCATACTGTCTGATTCATTTAACATACAGTTCTTGAGAAGTCAAAACTAAAATGAGAGAAGGAAGGTTGGTGGTTGCCCGTGGCTGGAGGTAACTGAGGAGAATGACTGCAAAGGCACACGATGGGACTTTGTGGGACATTGGAAGCGTTCTATACTTCGATATCGGCGGTGGTGACACAGATGTTTCAATTTGTGAGGACTCATCAAACTGGACACTTAAAATGGGTATAGAATATGCATTAGGCCTCAACAAAACCAAGAAATAATCGGGACAGATGTTTTACATATAAAAAAGTAAAATATCTGAAAGCAACAACTGAAGGGGTACATTTTCAACAGGTAAGGCACAGTGAAGAGAGAGGATGAGTGTACTAGATGATGGGTCAGATAAAAATATCTGGAATAAAATGTATAGGGACAAAAGGATGGAAAACATAGCATGGCCAGGAAAGAATATGTTGGATGCAGAGGCCTAATACATTCTAATTGGAGTTCCATGAAGAGATGGCAAAGACAAAAGTGCCTAGGTGATATTTGAACAGAGAGGGACCTGGGTGTTTCCAAAGTTGACCGATAACATGTTGCCTCCGACTCAAGAAACAATGAGAATCCCAAGCAGGATAATTCTGAAGTAAATATCTCTTAAACCTATATAGCCAAACTTCTGAAAGGAAAACAAAGGGAACATCACGAAAGCCACTAGGGAAAATGAAGCCATAGTCTTGAAAACAGGATGATGAGACTGACGGTTGACTTTCAACATAAACAAGGAAGCCAGAAATCTGTAGAACAGTATCTTCAAAGTGCCAAAAGAATTTAACAACCAGCTTAGAGCTCAATAACCAGGGAAAATGTCCTCTAAGACGAAGGTGAAATAAAAGCATTTTTCAGACAAAAAAGTGAATGTTTCATGCTCTTGCCATTCAATCCAGCAGTCATGCTCCTTGGTATTTACTTAAATGAGTTGAAAATTTTTGTCCGCACAAAAACCTGAACACAAATGTTTATAGCAGCTTTATTCATAATTGCCGAAACTTGGAAGCAATTGTACAGTGTGGTGACTACAGTTAATAATAATGTATTGTATACCTGAAATTTGCTGAAGGAGTAGACCTCAACTGTATTCATCACACACACACACACACACACACACATACACACACACACACACACACACACACTCTCACACATGCACACACGCACACTCACGAGTAAGTATGTGAGATGATGGAGATGTTAATTAGCTTGATCATGGTAGTAATTTCACCGTGAATACTATATCAAAACATCACGTTATAGCACCTAAATATGTACAATTTTTATTTGTCAATCATACCTCAATATAACTGAGACAAAAGAATGATCTGCAATATGTGAATAGATAAACCGTGGTACGTGCATACAATGCAATATTATTCAGCAATAAAGAGAAATGAGCTATCATTTAGAAACCTGAAAGTGCATTGCTACATGAAAAAGAGCCAATCTGAAAAGGTTAACTACTGTGTAATTCCAACAATGTGATATTCTGGAAAAGGCAAGACTATGGAGACAGTAAAAAGATCAATGGTTGCCAGGATTTGGGAGCACTGAAGGAAGGAAGACTAGGTGGCACAAAAGAGAGTTT
>PVKZ01007914.1:0-19395 GCA_004027375.1 Macroglossus sobrinus | reverse complement strand
CCTGGGCTGGGGGCTGGGGCAGGGGCAGGGGGCAGAGGCCGGGGGATGGGGCCGGGGGCTGGGGCCAGGGGGCAGGGACCGGGGGTAGGGCAGGGATTGTTTAACGGGGACAGAGCGTCAGCTCTGCGAGGGGCAGAGGGCTCTGGAGAGGGGCGGTGGTGACGGTGGCATGGCCACGTGGATGTGCTCACACCGCTGAGCGTACCCTGGAAAAGGCCGATGTTGTGTGTCCTTTACCACAGTGAGAAATCGGCATGGGGGGCGGTGGGAAATTCAGAGCGTTAATACAGTCTCAGGCCCTTGGACCGGCTGGTGGCTGGTCCTCGGACCCTCCGGCCCTGCCTGGGGCAGCCCGGCCCTGGAAGGGCTGACCTCTGCAGCCGCCGAGGGCGAGCGGCCCGGCCTCCATCCCTCCTGTCACTCTCTGGGGGGCCTTCCCTTGCTTTCGTGAGGGCGACCCTTCTCCACGGCTTTCAGGGATGAAAAGAGGCAACAGCTTGCAGAATCCAGACGCTGGCTGGACAGGGAGGGGAAAAATAAGAAAACAGGAGGCCGGCGAGAGCCTGCAGCCGCTCGCTGAGCAGAGGGGGCTTTTTCTGCCCCGGCGCGTGGGCTGCTGACTCCAGCTCCGAATCGTAAACAGCCTGCTCTGCCAGGGTTAGCCCCAGGTGGGGGACACCCCGCTCCCCGAAACCTGCCTCCTGAACTGACAGTTTGTCCCTAGTGGGAGGTGGGAAACCATCTCAAAGGGACGCCTGCAGGGTGGCTGTGTGGGAGGAGGCGGGGCTAAGCGCGCCCACCGTCTAGAGGCCTTCGGTCCTGGGCTGCCGTGTGTGTGCGTGCGTGTGTGCATGTGTGTGTGCACGTGTGTGCATGTGTGTGTGCACGTGTGTGTGCATGTGTGTGCATGTGTGTGCACGTGTGTGTGCATGCATGTGTGTGCATGCATGTGTGCATGCGTGTACGTGTGTGTACATGTGCGTGTGTGTCCGCATGCATGTGTGCGTGGAGGGGGAGGGGACAGGAAGGGGGAGGGGGAGAGGGGAGCATGTCTTCTGGGGTTCACGCATGGCGTTCCACGTCTGGGCAGCTGAAAATGGTTCCACGGCCCCCCCAGACCTCTCCTGCCTCCTCCCCACCCCCATCTCCTAGCTTAGTCTTCTCTTTCCGTCTCCCCCGTTCCCTGTCCTTCCCTGTCTGTGTCACAGAGTAAGCATCGGCGTGTGGGGACACCGGGGACCCAGGCAACCCTTTGGCAGAGCCCCCTGAGTTAAGGGCCACCACGGGGTCCTCACAGCGGCCACACGAGAGAGGAGTCCGTGCGCCAGCTTCACACACAGGGACGCGTGGGCCCAGCGGGGCCAAGTGCCTGGGCCGAGGTCACATGGAGGGACCGTGGCGGGGCCGGGGCCCAGGCTCGTCCATGCGCTGCTGGACTTTTCACAAATCTCCTCCCTGCTCCCCTCTCATTCCGCCTCCACGCCTGCCCTTCCTTGTCCTAAAGCAGGGCCTCCGACGACAGTGGTATCGGCAGGGACGGACGGGGCACGTCTGACCCAGGGGGAGGACGGAGGCCGCGGGCCCAGCCCCGGCCAGGGCCTCGCTGGGGGTTCATATCCAGAACGGCTGAGTCCCAGGGCTAAAGGGAGACTCGCCGGTCGCTTCTGTCCAAGCCTCCGAAACATGGCGGAGGAGACGGGACCGGAGACACCAGGGGTGCGCCTGCGGCCACACAGCCAGCCGGCGGCCGCCCTGGTCGGGTTCCGACACTGCCGGCTCTCGAGGCCTGGCCACAGCGGGATGTCCACGCTGCAGCTGGGCAGGGGGTGGCTCGCGGGGACGGAGGCGGCTGGCAGGGGAGCCCTGCTCTCTGGGTGGCTGGGCACGGCCCCCGCCAAGCCCCAGCCGCTGGGCCGCTCGGCATAGGCTCTGCCGAAGGGCCCGGAGGGGTCCCCCCTCTCCCGAAGGGTCAGAGGTCCTCCATCTACCCAGGAATGCTCTGGAGACGGTGCTGGGCTGGCTTGAGGGTCGGGAGCTCAGTAAACGTCGTGACTTCTCCACGCGCGTGAGCAGCCCCTTGGGGAGCCGTGTGGCTCCGTGCGCTGCCCTTGGCCCGTCGAGAGCACGAGGGGGACTTCCTCGCCCGCCGACCTCCCGACCCCTCGGCCTGGCAGGCGGGCCGGCGGGGTGGGGGAGGGGCCTCGCTGCGGGGTGGCCCTGTCCCAGGTCACACTGCGCCTCCGGCCCGCCCGCGTCTCTGGAACATTCGAGGATCGGGTCAGGAGCGACCCGTGTGTCCCTCTGACGGCCGAGGCTTGGCCTCGCATTTTGCATCTGTGTCCCCTGGGAGGCCAGGGGACGAAAGCCACGGCGAAAGCCACAGCTGCCGAGTGCGACGCGCTCGTCGGAAACCAGTCGCGAGGGGCGAGGCCGTGCCCACAGCGGGCCACTGGGCCACCAGGCCACTGGGCCTGGACGCGGGGCTCCGCGGGGAGGAAGCTTAGAGGCCCATCCAGGGCCTTATCCCTGAGCAGAGACGCCGGGGCCAGGGGCTGAAGGCTTGCTGGGGGCTTATGTCCCCAGAGCAGTGCGGGGACCCACCCATCACATCTTTACCACCTTCTGTCCTGGGAGGCCCTGGCCCTCAGGAGCAGAGGGGCAGGAAAACCGGGGTGAGGCCGGTGGGAGGCCCCCAGGGATGGGCTCTGCCGTGGGGGCCCCTCAGGCCCTCCATCCGGCCTTCCGCGTATCAGTTCAGCGCTCACTCTTTCTTCATTTACAGTAATAAAAGCGCTTTCTGCAGTGCTGTTAACACCCCCAGCCCCCAAGGACAGTGGTGTTATCTTCATTTTGCAAAGGAGGGGAGAGGTTCTGAGGGGTCACTTGCCCAAGGTCGCCTAGCTGGGCGGCGACAGAGCCAGAATTTCTAATCAGCTCTGGTGCCGGGTGGCTCTGCGCCCTTCCGCTCCGCCTCCTGCCGGCCCGCGTCCCTCGGCCCGGCCACGCAGACGACTGAAATGCGATGGGGGAAGCCGTGAGCAGTGGGTCAGCTGCAGACAGGTCCCCCAAGCGGCCGGAACAAGTCAGACGCGGTGGCCCGCCACGGCCGAATTGTCCCCGAGAGACTGACCGACCAGCAGACATGCTGCCCTCAGTCCACGGGTTCTCGCCAGGGGTGAAACTTTCCCAAGGATGTTGGCAGAATCTGAAGACATTTGAGTGGCCCTGACTTAGGGGTGCCGTGGGCTTCTGGGGGGGAGGTCAGGGATACCAGTAAACTTCCCATGGTGCACAGGGCGGCCCCCCGCAGCCAGGAATCTCCCAGCCCCAGGTGACACAACGAGGGGCTTGAGAAACCCTACTCCCGGCATCACATCTAAAAGGGTGTGACACCGCCGGGACGAACCCACTGCAGAAAGAGCAGCATCTCTCCTGGAAATTCGTCTCAAAGGTCAAACCGTGCAGGAATCGGCCGTACCCGAGGGTTCCCAGCCCCCGAGGGGCTGGGCGGCGGCCACCGTGAATGGAACACCTGACCTCGGAGTGGAAAAACAGACCGAAAATGAAAACCTGCGTCAGAACGGGAGCTCATGTGCGAATTCGGGCTGAGCCTGCTGTTTTCTGCCAGGCTTCCCGCCCGCCCCGGGGCGCCCCCCGGGCCGCAGGCGTGCACTCCCCGCCCACACGCCGCGGGCGAGCATGGTGACAGTCCAGTGACACCGCCGCGGGGGGACTTGGATGAGGCTCCTGGAGAAAGACGTCTACTGACCAGCAACCCACAGCAAACCGCGGGCCTCCAACCGGCCCCTTCTCGCCGGCACGGGGGGCATCCTGCACCCCCCGAGGGGCCTGTGCACTTGGCAGAGGGGCAGGTGTGAGCTAAGCACTCAGTGACCACGAGCACCGGGCCTTGCCTGCGACACAGATGCTCTGTCAGGTCCCCCCGCACTGCCGCTGCCGGGAGCCACACCCCACCCCACGAGACAGAAACGCGGACCCCGGCTCAGTTCACCCGTGAGCCGAGGGAGGCGGCCGCTCCCGACAGACTGGCAGAGACGCCGCTCTCCGCTTTCCAAGTGACGGAACTGTGACGTCCCCCGATGCTTTGCTGCCCCCCCGAAACTCCGGCCACTTGGAGCCAGATTCTCATGGCTCTTTCATTCTCATCCCTTTTTTTTTTTTTCCCCAATCTTTCCTTCACAGGATGCTGGCCTCTGACTTTCCAAATCAACACCATTTGCAGGGTGATAAAAAAAAAAAGAAAAAATTTGTTTTTTAACATAAAAGAACGCCGCCATCCCATGACAGCCCGAGCTCCTGGGGTGAGTGACAGAGGTGGCCCGCGCACCCACGTGTGTCCCCGGCAGCTCTGACACCCCGTTTCTCATAACCGCCCCCCTTGCCTGGAAGGGCCTGTTGTGGAAACAGAACTGCTCTGAGCACGGAGGGGCTCCGCGCCGCAAAGCGCCGGGCTCCCGAGAACAGAAACCTCGGTGACTAAACTCCCCGGGAGCCGCAGATCAGAGAATAACAACAGACGCGTCCCTCACGCGGGCCCGCCGAGTCACACGGGGCGTCTGGGTTTTCCATCTGACTTCAGGGAGAGGGTTATACCCCACGAAGAGATCCCCTCCCCAAATGGGGGTCATGGGAAGCTGGGCACCTGTGCCCTCTGCTCCCTGAAGCCAGCCACGCGCTCCAGCTGCGCGGGTGGCTAAGGAGGGCACGTCAGGTGTCCCCTGCGGCCACGGGGTGGGGACGGGCGCAGATGTGCCTGAGACAGCGGCGGATGGGCCTCCCTTCACACACAGGGCTGGAAGATGGGGCGTGAGACGTCGTGGGGGTGGATGGGGACCCGAGCTCCCGACTTCTGATCCCGTGACGAAGGCATGGCGACGGGTGGCCTGTCCTTGTCCTGCCTAATTCTTTCTCTGTCTCTCTCTGTCTCTCTGTCTCTCTCTGTCTCTCTGTCTCTCTCTCTCTCTGTCTCTCTGCCTCTCTGTCTGTCTCTCTCTGTCTCTCTCTGTCTCTCTGTTTCTCTCTCTCTCTCTGACACACACACACACACCACAGTTTGCAACGGCAGAGAAAATCAAGGTCATCCCTAACCCCAGCCCATACACCTGTTTTGCCAACGAGCGGGCCTCACTAGGATTAGAGTCCATTCTTAACTAAAACACACGTGGCTGTTCCTTTGCGAGTCCGGGCTGGACCCCCGGCCGGTCTCCGAAACGCCCACAGCCTGCAGGACACCGAGGGAAATGGCTGATCCCCCGCGCCTCTGCCCAAGAACGTGCTGGAAGCTCTTCCTGACTCAGAGCTGCCTGGGACTCCCCACCCCCTCCCCCCACGGCACAGCTGGGGCCCCGGCAGCTGTGGCCTGGAAATGGGGCGCTGCTGTTTTTCTCTCACCAGCCACGGATCCCCGCACAGGGCCGCAGCCGCCACCGCGGCCTCCCCTTCAGGGAGGGGCTCCTGCCCGTGGAGACCACGCCACGTCAGCCGGAGCGGGGCGGGGGTGGGGGGCCTGGGGCGGGCAGGCCCGTCTACACCCAGAGACAGCCTGCACTAGACTCCCGGGTCGGACTCATTCCGAGATCACAGAATGCGCTGGCGCCGTTTCTCTGAAGGGCAACCCCGGGCCCGGGGTTTATTCCATCTTCCGCGGGGCGGGAGGGGACAGTGCTGGCTCAGCGACCCCGCGGTCTGTGCCTGTGCCATCAGGTCAGCGGGGGCTGGAGGGTCCCCCGGGCCCGAGCACAGGGCCTGCCGCTGACCACACGGCCCCCCTTCCCTTCGTGGGCGCCCGTCTCCCCTCCCTGGGCATCGAATCCCCCCCACACGGCCAGTCCAGGGCCTGTCGCTACAGTGTGGCTCACTCGCCCAGGCCGGACAGACACCCCACCCACCGGCCCTCGAACTGTGACCTCCCAGAGCACGGCCCCTGGGCCTCGTCCCGAGCGCCACCCGCCACGTGACGGATCTCGCTCAGAAAATACGCGAGGGCTTGGCGGTGCCCTGAACGTTATTGCTACCTCTGATCCTATTTCTGACGAGGACGTGCGTCGTTAAAACACACTCCTCACTAACAGGAGGATCCCTTGATGTTCACTGATGTCAGCCTTTGCCCCCCAGCCAGACGAACCCACCGGGCGCCCTGTCACAGTGAGCGGCGAGTCGGCTGCCAGGGCCTCGGGTCAGCGGGTCACTGTCCTTGTGGGCGCCAGGGCCCTGGGGCGTCTCAGCAGACAAGCCAGAGATGCCATCGATTAGTCCACACAAGGAGGCGTCTGTCTGTCCCTCGTGTCACGGACGGGATGCCAGGCAGGGGAGTTCGGACCCGGGGGAAGAGCATTGTGGAAAGGGTTTAAGAAGCAACCTTTCCAGATCCCGGGGGTCACTCCCGCCCACCCCGGGGAAGGCAGCACCTGTGGACAGCAGACAGGACAATCGGGGCGCGTCTGTCTACAAGACACTGAACCGTGTGTGTCCGTTCTATGGAGATCCAGCAAATGAAAACTGACACCCGTGAAAACAGCTAGATTAGGAAACGAATCCTCGCATGCTAAACGATTCGCCCTCACATCCCTCAGTCTCTTTTCTCTCCGTGGACGTGGCTGGTCTGTCACCGTCAGGGCCTCGTGGGCTGGCTGAGCTGACGCGGCCCAGCCACCGGAGCAGCCCGCGGCCTTCGCGTGGGCCTGACACCAGGGCGGCCGGCGCGGGGAGCAGCGCTCACGACAGGGTGACCAGGTGGCCAGTGCAGATGGCTGCAGAGAGAATCTAAAGTTCCGGGTTTGAGTATGACAGCCATCTGCTTGCCACGTGACAGTCGGCCAGGTGGTTGAGTTCCTGGACCAGCATTTCACCCCTGGTAAAATCTGGAATGTTCTGTGATTCTGTCATATCAGGCCACAGAGCATCTCCCCGAAGTTAAAATTCGCCAGCAGTGTCCCCAGCCCCTACCCCGACCTCATCATCATGTCACCACAAGTCACTTCTGATTACAAGGTAGTTAGTTACCCCACCCGAGAAGAGCACTCCTGACGACTTCGCAAAATTCGGGTTAATTTCTCGTAGGGATAAATGTTAAATCAGAGCCACGGTATTTTAAACGGCGCACAAAAATTGAAGCCTTATTAATTTGGGGGATATCGCATTATTTCGAACTTGCATAATTCGAAATCCCACGAAATGTGACCTGCACATTCCCCCCGAAAGGGTTTCTTAAGAACCATCGCAGAGCAGGAACGGAGGCCCTGGGGGAGACAGGCGGTGACGCGGGGTCACGCTCGAGGGGACAGGGCTGGGGGTGGAAGGGACAGCGGCACAGAGAGAGGACGCAGCCACAGGGTGCCGTCTGCTCTGGGGGGGCCACGCCACGCGGACTCAAGACCACCCCCGGAGCCTTTTTTTTCTTTTTTCACTGAACTCACTCCAGGCTCGAACGCCGCTGGGAGACGTCCAGCCCCTGAGTTAAGAACCGAAACCGCCAAGTCCCCTCCTCCTCCCCCAGCACAGAGCGGCCATGCGATGATGCTCTTCGAAATGGCTGATGGGGATTTTCTGAGGGACTCACGGTCTGAAACCAAAGCAGGAGTCAGACCAGCTTCACCTCTGAGATGGAGACGGGCAGGTGTCTGCGTGTGTGTGCATGTGTGTGTGTGCGTGTGTGCGTGTGCGTGCGTGCGTGCATGTGTGTGCGCGTGTGTGTGTGCGTGCGTGTGCGTGTGCATGTGTGTGCGTGCATGTGTGTGCGCGTGTGCATGTGTGTGCATGTGTGTGCGTGTGTGTGCATGTGTGTGTGTGTGTGTGTGTGCATGTGTGTGTGTGTGCATGTGTCTTCCCCAAACCATCAAAACCAAGAAACTGCCATGAACATCAAACACCGCTCCCGAAATCTTCCCTTTCATGTGCCCCCCCCATCCCATCCCCTGCGGGCCCCTTTAGCTCGCCAGAGCCGGTGATTAGAACTTCATCCACAATCCCCACAATCTGCTTCCGGCTTCCAAGTAGCTCACTCTCCAAGATGAGATTACAAAGCTTTGAAAGTTGGATGCATCCCTCCCCACCCCCACTCCCTTCACCCCAAAGAGCTATTCCCGACGAAGCGCTCTGTTGAAATAGAAGGAATTTGCTTTATGGCTCGTGGAATGGGGGACGGCAGCGCTGAACAATACCCCATTTGCAGTGGGCAGGTGGGAGCTGGCCAGGGTTTTGAAGGCGATTTCACAGGCCGGGTCAGCGGGGGGATGGACGGCTGAGCTGCGGTGGGTGCAATTATTTGACTTCCCGAGCTGTTCTTTTGAAGCCTCGATACTTAATAGAAAGAAAAAGGATAATCCTCTTTGCCAACCCTTTGTGGCTCCGTCGTCATTGTTCCCACCGAAATCCAAAGAAAACGGACAAGATGCATTTTGTCCCGAGAGCATGTGTGTATTTTATATAGGGCTGGGCTTTGAAGCGTTGGTCTCAAAGCGGGAGAAAAGACAAAGATTTTTCTCTAATCTGAGCCAATCAAAGCGGGGATTTCTGAAGCTCGGTAACCTGACTCAGAAATGGTCCTGGGTGGCCTCGCCCGGCATCCACCTTCTTGGCTGCCAAACTCAGCATGGAAATTAGCACAGCTCCAAAACGGCGAGAATTGGACCCGGCCACAAAGAAGCAAGCCTGCCGGCCAGCGATGCTTTTGCCCCCAGAACCAGAGACCGTGACCTGCCAGGGACAGGCTCAGGGCCTTGACTGTGGGTCCTCAAGCGTCCGAGACGCCGCCCCGGTCAACAGGCCGGTGAGGGGACCCTCGGCCCCTCGCTCGGCGGACTCGGGGCGCATGCGGGGTGCTCGTTTCCGGGGGCTCGGTGGCGAGGCAAGGGGCTGCCCAGACGCTCCGAACGGGGATCAGACTCTCAGTCCTGCCTGCGTGGGCCGGGAGGCCGGGGCGGGTCCCCGGGAGCACGGAGCCTGCGTGGAGCAGCGTGAACTCTTCTAGAAAACCTCACACGCACACAGCCTAACGCGCACGAAGACACGTTCTCATCAGGCAGATCAGCTCCACGCTGTTATCTAGGACCAAAGCCTCTCGAATAGGATTTAACTTAATTTTGATTTCCACGTGTGCTTTCCACCCACACGTAAGGAGTCACGATCGCATTGCACACGGAGGCCCATCCCTCCCCAGAAAAGCTCCAAAACAGACGTATCTGTTTAAAGCAAAACAGAAAATACGGATCTTTACCGGATTTCAGGAAAACGTGGGCTCAGAACTACAGTAATATGCCGGAGGAAAACATCATTCTATAGAAACAGCCAAATATTTCCTCCTCAGCGGAAACTTTTAAATTAGAGAAGGGTATTCAGCATCAAAATAATTGCTTCTCGCTTTAAAAATTGCGAGGGAAGTAGCAATAAGCGCTTACTAAGGAGAAAACCGTCCCCGGTCTGCTTCACGGTCCAGCCATCGGGGCGCAGTTCTGCAAAGTGACGAGGGCCTGGCAGAGCTGGCACGGAACGTTCGAGAGTGTGGCCCCGAGGGATGGATTAGAGAACGCGCGTTCGGGGCCACGCTCTGCTCTTAGGCAAGTCGTGGCCCGTCTGAGCCTCGTTTCCATTTAGAAAGAGACGCCTGCGGCTTTGCTGCCGTAGGACAGTGACAAGGATCGCGTCGGCGACGGGGTCGGCAGCGCTTCACAGCTGGAAGAGGGACCCCCAGCGGCCGTCTGCATGGGTGGGGGTCCCGCCTGTCCTCGTTCTGATGCTTCCCGTGTATGTTATTTCCCCCCCTTGAGCCTGGAAATTAGTTGCCGAGAAGCGTGAATTCCAGCGGGCCAGCCGAGCGAGGGGTGGACAGATGCCTCAGACGTGTCCGCCACCGCGATCCGCCCGCCTCAGACCACGGCTCGCCCCCTCTCCGCGTCGGCTCTCACCGGCAAAGTCCCCACACGTCCCCGGGGCGTCTGCGGCCGAGGCCCACGCGTGAGGAACGAGCCCGGGGACGCTGGACGTCAGCCTGGCTTCTGCCCAGCGGAGGCTCCCGCTAGGGAGTTAAAAAAATGCTGTGATGAGACCAAAATCCGGATTTTAGAAGCACTGGGGGCTGCGGGAAAGCATGAGGTCCGGGCGGCTTACTCGGGGAACCCCGCGACCAGCGGGGCGGGCGGCCGGGTCAGCACACGTCCTCACGAGCCCGGTAATGTCCAGACCAGGCGCAAGGCCGTTCGCCCGGCAGCCCTGAGGGACGTGTAACCCGCTGCGCCTCGTCCCACAGAGGACACGGCTGGGGCTCAGAGAGACACCGCAGTGCAGTGACAAAGGGAGGAAAGAAAGTGGGTCAGTACGGCTATTTCCATGGTGACGGTCCCCGTCTGGTGCGGGTCGGGAAACGGAGGCACGTGAGGGCACGGCCGCCACGCCTCGCTGACATGCCTCCTCCCCACGCTCCCCTGCCCGGGGCAGAGGGGAGGCCGTCACCGCCATCTTACAGAGGAAGGTCCCAACGGCGACGGGCTGGGCGGGAAGCGGAGCCCAGACCCCGGCCCTGGCGGCTCCTGTCCCCCACCCCTGTCCCCCACCGTGTGGCCTGCCCCAGAGGACACAGGATGCCCGCAGAGGCTCTCGGAGAGTTCGGGGGCAGCTCCCTTTCCCAACGGGGGCGCTTCCCAGAAATCTAACGTGGCCCGAGGCTGTCCTTTGAGGCCAGTCTTTTCATCGTCTGTCCGAAAGATGTTGTTAAAGCTACACACGTAGAGGATTAGCTTAATGACAAAAGTCAGAGACGGCCCATATGCCCCAGGATAAGGAAATGGCGAAGGAATTATATGACATGTGCCCTCTGGAAGTCACATAGCAATTAAGAGCTATCACAATGGCTGGGCAGGAAAAAAGTCACAATGTTGTGTGTCGGGCAGGGGAAGCACACAAAACCATTTTTATAACAGCGACGATTTCAAGATAGGCATACACGTGTTAAAAATACTGGAAAGGAACGTAAAGAAGCGAAAGTGAAAAGTTATTGGGTTAGTTTGGTAAGATTATGGGTTTTAGAAAATTTATAACTTCCTCCAATGATTTTTATGGCGTTTTTGTTAAAGCCCCTCAAATTAAGTGAGGGTAAAAGTGATAGCTACGTAAAATGTTTATTTAGTAACTTAGACCAAACCGAACTAAAATGGTTAGGTTGCCTGCTTTCTTTTTCTTTCCCTATTTTGAGGCAACTGGGCAAGTGGATATGACTGGATCATGTGACTTATGCTGAAATCCACATAAATAAATCTTATTTTCCTCCTCGGGGTTCTTCTTCAGCTCACTGGTTCATCGGCTAACGATCCCCAGTGGTGACAGCCTTCTCTACTTTCTGTTTTCCCCTCTTTTTAAAGCCAAGTCAGAAAAATGAGCACTTTATTTCTTTTTGAGATATAATATTAGTCGAATCCTATGAAATCACCCTTTTCTGTAGGTCCAAAATAAATGAAAAGCGGAAATATCGTATGATCCCACCAGAAAATTTTAAGAACGGTAGGATTTTATCTTAAACCATCTTTGCAACTATTTTGAATCATTCTGTTCATGCAAACTGCTCTGTCCTTCCACCACTGAATTCCTCTCTCTCTTGTTTAAAGGACTTTGTTTAGTATCGAGTTCTCTAGAGAAAAGGTCCAAAGAATAGCATTTCAATAAACCTGCCCCAAATAAACCACTGACGCTAATTGAGTCACATGCGATGTCTACACGGCCTCCATTCGCCCAGCTTTCACCTCACGCCGGGCGTATTCACCGCGGGTGGACCCTGCTCCAGGCGCCGAGCAGCTCTGGGGGTCTTGTCCCTCACGGGACTCAGGCTGCAAGAAACGGCTGTGGACACACGGTGACTCCACTGGTCCCTTTGTTACTAAGAGCTGGCCTCAGCCAAGCAGAGAAGAGATGTATTTCGCGCCAGCCCTGCCGTGTACCTAATCAGTTAGCTGACCCGCAGGTAAATGGGCTCGGGAGAACGTCCAATAAAAGTCAAATCTAGCTTTTTAACGACAGAGGCAAAAACGAGAAGGATTTTAGACTGAACACAGTGGCGGCCATTCCCTCAACAGGAGCCCCCCGGGACTGTTCCCGGAGGGCAGGCGTTCCCGGCAGCACATGGGGTCCCTAGGGCCAGGGCAGGGAGCGGCTGGGTCGCCTGCCCGGGCAGGGTCAGGAGAAGCAGGCCGAGACAAACCGCTGGTGACAAGTCCCGTGACGAAAAGCTTGTCCTGGCATAGCTCGAAGGCACCCCTCCAGTCCAGCTGCCCCCAGCTTCACGGCGACCCGCTGCTCAGGGCGCCTGCCCCCAGACACCCAGCACGATGCACCCCCAGCACCACCACGGTGAGGTCTGGGTGGCTGCCCGGGCCGTCAGCAGCCAGGGGCACTGGGGCTCTGACTTCCTCCCCCAAACGCCTCACGTATTTCTCAGGCATGTTTTCACTCTGGGGGATTATCTCTACAGAGCGAATGTCTTAACAAAATAAACACGGCGATCTCGTCTGATCTCGGGAGCTAAGCAGGGCCGGGCCTGGTCGGGACTGGGATGGGAGAGCACCTAGGATGACCAGGCGCTGTAGGCATTAAAAAGAAAATTTAAAATAAAATAAACACGGTAGCTGTAACTCTCATCCTAAGCTCCCCCAAAGCTTTGCTCCTCATTGGCGACTGGGCCTACCGCCGGAAGGAGCCCGCCATGTTCCTGGGCTGTAGGCCGTGCTCAGACCCACGGCGAGAGAGCTGGGTCTCGGCAGGTGGGGAAAAGGCCCAGGGCCACACAGTTCCAGTCCTGGGTTCCGTCCCCTGCTCCCGGGCACGGGGGCTGAGGACACGGGCTGAGGTGATCGCAGCGGGGTCACACAGCTTGCCCACCCCCCTGGCCATCTTTCATGCAGCACGTCTCAGTGTCACAGCTCTGCAGCGCCAGCTGGCCTCACGCGGGGACAGCAGAGGCCCAGAGGGGTCAAGCAGCCAGCCTGCGGTGGCACAGCCAGGAAGGTGGCCGCGCCGTGCCTGGCCGGACTCTGCCCTCCACACCCAGCTGCCTCCACCAGCCCGGGAGCCCACCCTTCCCGGGGCCCCGTGTCAGAGCTGCAGTTCCTCGCTAGACGAAGGTCAGAGGCCACGCAGCCCCCGCGAGCGTCCTCGGCCCCTGCGAGGCAGGGGGGTTGAGGCCGCGGGGGACCGAGCGCTGTCTTAGTCTCGTCCAGCCTCAGACCCGGTGACAGTGGCCGCCCTGGCCGGGGGAACTCGGGCCGGCAGGCCAGGCCGTTGCTTGCATCGACCCTAATAATCTGGGCCTTTCCAAGAAGATGCAGGCGGAAACGTCTCAGGAAAGGGAAGAGTGGATGTTTTCAAAGTGCTGGGGAAAGGGCGACCTCACGAGCAGGAAGAGAGGACATGGGGCCCCCCACGACCCCCGCGACCCACCGGCAGGCTCCCTGGGGCATCGCAGAGGCGACCCCCCAGGCCCTTGGTGTCCCCACCTCTGAGCCCCCCTCGGCTCCCCGCAGCAGGGCTGGGACACTTTGAAACGCTTTTGTCCGGGAGCCACAGCTAAAGGAGCTGAAATTTCCATCTCCACACCGGCCAAGAGGCATTTACAGAACGGTGACGGTGAAGGCCCCCGGCTGCTGGGCCTGGCCGTGGCGCGGCCCGCACCCCGGCAGTTGGGGAGGGCCTTGTGCTCGCAGCAGCCGGCAGCGCCCAAGTGGCTTTCTTCCTCGCCTGCAGCCCCGTGTCGCCCCTGCCGGGGGCCCCGCAGGCCTGGGAGGAAACCCCGGGTGGGCTGGTCGCCCCCGCCCGGCGCTGCCCTGAGCCCCGACCTCACAGGCCGCTGTGGCGTCGTGGGTCCCCTCGGCCGTGGGCTGGCCCCCCTGTCCTCGCCCCACGGTGCTGGTGACTCACGCCCAGGAGGCCACCTGAGAGGAGAAGCGTGACCTTACAGGAAACCCCAGCACTGGGTCCTGGACCCCAAGGCCCTGGCAGGAACACTGAGGTCCCGGGGGGAACCCGTGACCCCCTCCCGTGTGACGCCCCTCCCGTTCCTCCAGATTCCCCTGCAGCTCGGCCCGTTCCCCGTCACCGCGCGGCCGTCCTGTCGTGCCCCGCTCCTCGCTAGCTGGGCTGTGACATGGCGGGGCAGACAGGTTCTAGAAGAGCCTCGCCACCGGGCACTGGAGCGAGGGGACGAGCGAGTTCTCCCGGTGGTTGGTTGTCACTCATGGAGGCGACTCAACAAGTCACATCCTCTGCCTGTCCCCTGAGTGCTGCCGGCATCTCAGGCGTTTGGCCTGGTAGAGTACTGCCAGGGCCCGGGTGGCTGTGTCACAGGGCTCAGGGGTGGCCATGCCAGAGTTGGGCCTAGCACGGACCCCGCAGAAGGCCACCACCCTCCTTCGTCAACCCCGCCTGGTCCCCGGCCCATCCAGGTGTCTCAAGCCCACCAGGGCCACGGCCGTCACCCTGCCCGACCGACAGAAAAAGAAAGGGGCCCAGCAACGGGGCCAGCAGGCGGGTGGAAGGGGACGGGTGACGGGGCCGGCCGGCGGGTGGAAGACGCAGACACGAGGAAGATGCCGCTGAGTGACACGCAGCCTGGCTGACATTTTCCGACCCCCTCCCCCGTTAAGCACCCTCCGCGTCCCCCCTGGGCCTGCCTCGGGGGCTCGGGGGCCCCGTCCTCCCGGCCTGCCCTCCCGGTCCCTCTCCCTCCTGAAGGCCCACACTTGGGCGGCTGCGTCCACAGCCTCCGAACCGCAGCCCAGCGCGCTGTGACACGGCGCACGCCGGACCCCTCCCCGCTCCGCCGCCCACCGACTCTGGAAGGACGGGGTTCTGAGGGGACACCAGCTCCTCGCCCCCCAGCACAGGCACAGAGAGTTTCTCGAAGCTCCTCGCGGGGACAGCTCCGGCCCTACCTGCCGCTGGGAGCCGAGCCTGCAGGACGGCCGTGGCCACGAGCACCGTCCACTTCATCGCGCCTCTTCCTCCGGCCAGCGCCGCCTGGCAGGGGCTGAGGCCGCCGAGGCTGGGACCAGGAAGGGCAGGGAGTCTCTGCGGCCTTTGTTCTGTGTCACCTCCTCAGGAAGTGGAGACCGTGGGCCTTTGAGAAGACAGCACCTGACACCCCCTTTCGAGTCACAGGCAGGAAGCTCTGGGGGTTTGAGGGCTTGGTGTGTGTGTGTGTGTGTGTGTGTGTGTGTGTGTGTGTGCGCACGCGCATGTGTGTGTGTGTGTCTACCTGCCTGAATGTGGCATCTGCTCTCATGTGATCACTGTTTCATCTCTCTCTCTTGTTTTTCTCTAACTTGTGTCTAATTTTTATCTAATTCCCATCTGGATGGGTGAAGTCGGCCCCTAGACAAATCCAGGTCCCCAGAGCATGAAAGAACCCCGCCATTTTCCTCAACGCGGGCGTCTCATGGCGGTCGGCGAGACGGCTGAGCTCTGGGTCAGCCAGGCTGCACACAGAGGCTCCGTCCCCTGGCCTTCCTGCCACCTCTGCGACCCACCTGCTGTGTGGCCCAGAGGAAGTCACCCAGCGCCTCCAGACGACAGAGCCCTCGTCTCTAAAGCAAACGGCGGGAGCAGGGCTGGGTCTGCAGGCCTGAACTTGGCCTGAACTGCGACCATTGCATAGTTTGAAACACTATTTCAGATACGTTTCTTAGTCGGTGACATTTAAACATCGGGGTAATTTACAATAATAAGAAAAGATGAGTACCTAGAAATGAACTTAATGGGAAGTATAAGCTCTACATGAAACAAATTTTTTAAACGTTACTGAAGCACACAGGTAGGGCATGGGTAGATGAAAAGACATATCCCAGTCTCTGATAAAAAGTCCTCCCTTAAGATCACGATTCTCCCTAAATTAATTCATCCATTCCACGAAAAATACCAACAAAAGTTTTAGAACAAGAGAAGGTGATTCCAAAGTTTACATTAAAAAAATTTGATATACAAAAATAGGACACCAAAAGCACAAGCGATTAAAGAAAAATAGGTAAATTGGACTTCAATTTTAAAAAAAATCTTTTGTATGTAAAGGACATTTACCAAGAAAGTGAGAAAGCAACCCATAGAATGGAAGGAAATACTAGCCCCCAAAAGGGGCTAGTATTTGGAATACATAAATAACTCCTACAACTCACCAAGAAAAAAAATAACCCAATTAATAATTGGCCGAAGATCTGAGCAGACATTTCTCTGAAGTGGATACACAACAGCCAAGAAGCACGTAAGAAGCCTCTCGACACCATTGGTGACCAGGGAAATGCAAACCCAAACCACAGTGAGCTACTACTCCCCACACGCACGACGCTACGACAAAAAAAGACAAACAAGGGTTGACGAGGACGTGAAGACCCTGGGAGCCTCGTACGCGGCCGGTGGGAAGGTGACGAGGTGAAGCTCCGTGGGAAAGAACTTGGGATTCCTCAGCACGTTAAGCAGTGATCATGTGACCCAGCCGTGCTACTCTCGGGCATGTAAGCAAGAGAATGGAAAACATACGCTCATACAAATCTCACATGTAAGTGTTTATAGCAGCATTATTCGTAATAGCCCCAAACTGCAAGCCACCCGAATGTCCAACAACTGGGGAGCGAGCACACAGATGCGTCTATCCAGATGGCGGGGTACGATCCGGCCTTGAAAAGGGGTGAAGCATTGCCACATGGGTGAACCTCGAAAACACTGCAGCGAGTGAAAGAAGCCGGACACAAAAGGCCACGTGCTATTTGCCATGTATAGGAAACGTCCAGAATGCACAGGGGACAGGAAGCAGACGCGTGGGTTCCACAGCATGAGGAGGGGGGAGCACTAATGGACAGGAAGGTCCTTTGGGGGCTGATGTAAATGTTCTAGAATCAGATGCTACCGATGGCGCATGACAGGGTGAATACACGGAAGCGTACACCTCAAAACGGCTGATTTTATGGTAAGCGAATTCTATCTCAATATAAAAATAATGCTAGAACAGGCAAACCAACCAAAACACCCAGGCGAACTCTGTCAGAGAGTAAGGAGAATGAAATAGCCCTGCCAGACCCCAAACGTTACCAAGCAGCCCACTGCCACAGCACAAATGGCTCTACGAGACGCAAACACTCACGGTCAAGGGGTTTTTGATAAAGGCACAAGGGCAATGTAACAGAAAAAGGACAGTCTTTTCAACAAACAGCACTAGGCCAACTGGATATCCGTATGCAAAACAAAACAAAACAAAACATTGACCTTTATTTTATACCCTACACAAACGTTACCTAAAATAGTTCTCAGATTTAAATGCCAAACATAAAACTGTATAACTCCCCAAACAAAACATAGGAGAAAAATCCTTACGACATAACGTGAGCACAGACCGTAAGAGGAAAATAAATGATATATTTGACTTCATCAAAATTAAAAACTTTGTTCATTGCAAAACACCATTGAAAATGAAAAAGCAAGCTATAGACTAAAAGAAATTGCTCGTGAATACATATTTCAGGCAGAGGACTTATATTCAGAATATGTGAAGAACTCTTTTGACTCAGTAATAAGATGATTAAATAAGTAAGAATATGGGCAAAATATTTGCATAGAGAATTCCCAAAAGATGATAAATGAATGGTTAGTAAGCACACAAAAAAATTGCTTAATATCATTAATAATTAGAGAAATACAAATTAAAACATGAGACACCACTACACACCTATTCAGATAGCTAAAATTAAACAGACCATATCAAGTGTTGGTGAGAATATGGAGGAACTGGAACTTCCACACGCTGATGGTGGGAAAATAAAACACAACCATTTTGGAAAACGATTTGGCAGTTTCTTAAAAAGTTAAATATACATATGATCCAGCCATCCCACTCCTGGGAATCTACTCAAGAGAAAAGGAAATATATGTCCCTACAAAAACTTGGACACAGCAGCTCTATTTGTAATAGCCAAAATCTGAAAATCATCTAAATATCCACCAACGGACGTATGGATAAACAAATAATGGTATATCCATTCGATGAAATACTACTCAGTAATGAAAAGGTGTAAACCGCTAGTAACTCAACCATGTGGTTGAACTTCAAAATCATTGCACCAAGTGAAGGAAGCCAGGCCGGCAGAGAGTACATATCGAATGCTGCCATTTTTATAACATTTTAGCACTGTGACAAAGACCTTACCTCCTTTACAACAAAGAGCATCTAAACATTATTCAATTACAACAAATGCTTTTTGAGTGCCTGCCCTGTGCCAGGCGCAGTACTACATGCGAAGATATGACTAGGAGTAAAACGGACCAAGAATCTTTGCCCTCACAGAATTTTCTGGCTGGTGCCAGCCCAAAAACAAATTTAAAAAGTGGGCAAAGGCCTCAAACAGAAAATTCATGGGAAAGGTAGTAATAAATGGCTTTTAAATGAATGAAAAATTCTCAGCATCACTCAAGGTAAGATAAACCAAAATTAAAGCCACAACGAATACACGTTTTAGCATGGGTGTCACCCGCTTCCCCGTGTTCCCTCCTCGCTCGCGTTCCCTCCTCGCTCGCCTCCCAAAGACATTCTCCCAGAAATTTTCTCTCCTCTCTCCCACAGACCATTTTTTCCTTCTAAACGGGATCGTTCTCACCAGTACACAAAGCACTGATGTGATTTCTCCCATCTTTAAATAACCCTCAACAGCATTTGCACACTGGAGCTTACCGTACCTCTCGCTGCGTTGGGAATCCAGCCTGCACACAAAGAAGCTGGGATGAGCCCGCTGGGGACGCGTGGCCCTGCTGACAGCCAGCACTAACGTCCAGACAAGTGAGGAAGGCCATCAGAGACCACCCAGCCACAGCTGAGCACCCGGGGAACGGCAGCCACGTGAGTGACCCCAGGTGAGGCCAGCAGAGGCTGCCTGGCTGAGCCCAGCCTAAGGAGCTGACCCACTGAATCACGAACACCTAGACGGAGTCCAAGTCAGTGAACTTGGGATGGTTGTTACACAGCGGTAGATGACAGAGACACTCACTCTCCCCGTGCTGGTCTCAGGAAATGCTCTAATAGGCCCCGCTTGGGCCTTACGCTCGCCTCTTGGATTGATCATTATTTCCAGGTGGACAAGATGAGATTAGAGATGAAACAGGATGACTAACAGCCCTGCCAGCATCGCTCATGATACAAGAAAGGATTCTGGGCATGCATAAAACAGTAGCTGCCCGCTGCCACCAGCCCTGCCCCGGTGGGTGCAGCGGGGTGAGGCCGAGACCTAGGACTAGAGCCAGAGTTTCGGAGGAGGACACAGGTGGGGGCGAGAGCCGAGAGGAGGTCCAGGGGGAGCACGATTAGCAGCAGCCGTGAGTTCCTTGTGGCTGAATCTCTAGTTCCAGTTCGGGGTGGGTGGG
>PVKZ01007913.1:0-19403 GCA_004027375.1 Macroglossus sobrinus | reverse complement strand
CTTCTTCTTCTTCTTCTTCTTCTTCTTCTTCTTCTTCTTCTTCTTCTTCTTCTTCTTCTTCTTCTTCTTCTTCTTCTTCTTCTTCTCTTCTTCTTCTTCTTCTTCTTCTTCTTCTTCTTCTTCTTCTTCTTCTTCTTCTTCTTCTTCTTCTTCTTCTTCTTCTTCTTCTTCTTCTTCTTCTTCTTCTTCTTCCTTTGCCTTGTCTGTGAGTGTAAATTTGATGTGTTCATGGGAGGGGGTGAGTTCAGGGTCTTCCTATGCCACTGGAACTAGAAGCTACGTGTGTCTTTAAGGCTAAAGTGGGTCTCTTGTAGGTAGCATATCATTGGATCTTAATTTTTTTTATATCTATTCAGCCATTCTATACTTTTTAATTGGATAATCTAATTCATCTATATTTAAGTAATTATGAATAGTTAATAATTTACTACTTCCAATTTGTTGTTTTCTGGCTGTATACCCATTGTTCCTTGCTTCTTATCCTTGTGGTTTTGATATCTTTTGGTAACAGTATGCTTTAACTTCTATATCATGTTTTTTTGTCATTACTTAAAATTTTTCCCTTTAAGTTACCATGAGGCATAAAAAAAAAATACCTTAAAATTATAACATCCTATTTTAAATTGATAACTTCAAGAGCATTACTAAAGTTTACAGTTTTACTTCTCTTTCACATTTTAGATTATTGATGTTACAGTTTACATATTTTTCATATTGTGTATTTAATAATAGATTATTGTAGTTATGGTTATTTTTACTACATTTGTTTTTTAACTTTTAAACTAGAGTTAGAAGTAAATTATGCACTGCCCTTACCATAATACAGAATCTAACTTCGACTGTATATTTACCACTAATATTTTATGTTACTTTCCTATGTTTTTTCAGCTTTATTGAAATATAATAGACAAATTAGTTGCTAATATTTACATTAGCATAAATATTTACATTACAGCATATGTAGGGATCTTGTTTCCTTGTCCATTCAGCCACCCTATCTCTTGGTTGGAAGACTTAATTCTTGTCTATTTGAGGTACTTGTTAATAGGAATGTAGTTTTAGCATTCTTTATTCCTGTTTTTGATACATGTTTTTCTTCTTAAAGAAGTCTCTCCAACCCTTTCTATAATACAGGCTTGGTATGATGAATTCCTTTGCCTTATTTTTGTCTGGGAAACTCTTTATCTGTCCTTCTACTCTAAATGATAACTTTGCTAGATAAAGTATTCTTGGTTGTAAATCCTGGGCTTTCATCATGTTTAATATTTTGTGCCAAGTCTTTCTGTCCTACATAGTTTCTTTTGAGAAATCAACTGCCAGTCTTATGGGTATGCCCCTGTAGGTAACTAACTGCTTTTCTCTTGCTGCTTTTAAGATTCTCTCTTTGAATTTAACCTTTAGCATTTTACTTCTGATGTGTCTTGGTGTGGGCCTCTTTGGGTTCATCTTTTTGGGGACTCTCTGAGGTTCCTGGAGTTGTATGTCTATTTCCTTGACCAGGTGAGGGAAGTTTTCCATCATTATTTCTTCAAATAGCTTTTCAACAACTTGTTTTCCTTCAGGGACTCCTATGATATGGATATTTTTACATTTAATTGTGTCCCATAGGCTCTTTAAGTTATTACTATAGTCTTGGCTTTTTTTTCCTTGCCATTCTGATTGAGCGTCCTTGGCTTCCCCATCTTCTATATCGGTGGGTCAATCCTCTTCTTCATCTACTCTATTGAGTCCCTCTAATATACTCTTCCTCTCAGATAATGTGTTCTTCATTCTGATGGGTTCCCTTTTATAATTTCCATTTTCATTTTTATGGTTTTTTAAATCTCTTTGTTCAAGTTTTCACTGAGTTTATGTACACTTCCCCTAAGTTTACTGAGCATCTTTATAACCAGTGTTTTAAACTCTGCATCTGTTAGCTTACTTGACTCTATTATTCCTGTATCTCTGTTCTGTACTCTCATATGGTTTTTGTTTCTTTGTTTTCCCATTTTGGCTGCCTTTCTGTGTGTGTTTCTATGTGCTAAGCAAAGCTCCGAACTCTCTTGGTCTTATTAGTATAGCATTGTGTAGTAGACACAATCCTGAGAGGTGTTTAGTGGCAGGCCAAGTTTAGCCCAAGCCTATGCTACTTTCGAGCTACCTGTTACAATTCAGCAATCAATCCACAGATGCTGTGCTTATAGTTGCCTCAAGAAGCCATGCCAGAAATAGAGGTCAGCTGCCAACAATGTGAGTCAGAGTTGGCTCAGCAAGGAGCACTGGACTCTATGAGGACACAAATGGATGTGGCTTGAGTGGGACTGTGAGTTGAGGGAGGTGGAATTTCAGGGAATCCTCTGGGCAGAGTGTCCTCTTTATCCAGTTTGATGACATCTCAGCTAGGGCGACACAAAGTCTACTCACTGGAAGTGGGAAGGGCTCAACAGAAAAAGAATGGATACTGTGGGCACTTTTTCCTGGGCGAAAGCTTCGCCTCCAGCCTTAGCTCAGACAAATCCTCCTATAAGTCTCTGGTGCCCCATGAGCAGCCAACCCAGCACTGGTGGTCAGAGCCAGAAAGTCCATCACCACGAAAGTCCAGTCAGGGACACGGCCTCTTTAAGGGGTATCTGCAGCTACTGGCTGCCACTGCCACAGTTTCTGTCCCCTTCAATTGCTTGACATCAGGCAGCCTCACATCTTTGCTCCCTCCTGCCTTCTATTATAACAGGGTGATTTCTTATTCCTCTCTCTTCATGTGCTTCTCTTAATCTGGATCCCAGGCTAATTTGCTTACTGTTTGCTCTGTGTTTCTGTCACAATTTTGATTTGGTTGTAAAATGGATGAACAAAGCCCCAATCATTTACACTATTTTTTCCCAGTTTCCCATTCTTTACATATTTTTAATGGTAACCACATGCCAAAGATTGAGAACATAAGTATATAATATAAAAAAAGAAGGATCAGAAGGAAAAATCCACAAAATCCGACCAAGATTAAAAACAACAACAACAATATAAACACAAGGAGAAAGAAGCAAAGAAAACATTGTGCTACCAGAAAGCAAAAGATAAAATGGCTATAGGAAAATCTCATATTTCAATAATCACTCTAAATGTAAGAGGACTTCACTCACCAATAAAAAGACAGAGTTGCAGATTGGATCAAAAAACAAAACCCAACTGTATGCTGTCTTCAGAAGACATATAGAAGGAAAGTGCTCAACATAAAAAGGGCCATATACAACAAAGCTAACATTATACTTAACAGTGAAAAACTAAAAGCCTTTATTATAAGATTAGGAATAAGGCAAAGATGTCCACTATCCATCGTTATTCAATATAACATTGGAAGTTCTAGCGAGTGCAATCAGGCAAGAGAAAGTATAAAAGGTATTCAAATAGAAAATAAAGAAGTGAAACTGTCACTATTTGTGGATGACATGATTCTCTATATAGAAAACACTAAAGGCTCCTCAAGAAAACTACTAGAAATAATAAACAGATACAGTAAAGTTTCAGGTTACAAAATCAATGTTTAAAAATCCATAGCATTCCTATAGTATAATAATGAATTGTCAGAAAATGAAATTAAAAAAAAATTTTTGCAATTACAACAAAAAGAATAAAATACCTAGGAATAAATCTAATGAAACATGTGAAGGACCTACATAATGAAAGCTATAAGAATCTATTAAGAGAAATTAAAGAAGACACAGAAAAATGAAAATATATTCCATGTTCTTGGATTGGAAGAATCAACATAGTTGAAATAACTATTTTAACAGCACATATCATGGATTACCAGTGTTTCATCCTCTAATGCAACAGATTTTCATTGGCTTAGGTCCAACCAGGTCAGATAAGTGACTTCAGATTCTTATTTCCTTGATGAATGAGTTATTGCTGCAATTATTGATTATACTGATCACCACATTGATTAAGAATTTGAATTGTAGAAAACATTCAGTTGAATGCTGAAGCAAGAGATTTAATGAAGGTTATTAGGTAGCTCAAACAATCTTTGGGATGTCCAGAAAACCAGGCATGAAATTCACAAATTCAAGGATAATGAAACTTTACAAAATGTAACCAGACAAAATGCTGACCCATTTCATGGAACTGTTTTAGCAGAAACACTATATCTGAAATTTTTTATCACCTGGCTCTTATAACACTAGACTCAGACACCAGGAGATCCACTGTAGCTCTCTGCAGAACAAGATGGTTCTTGCACTGGACAACAAATGAAAGACATTCCAAACACGTCAGTCATGCAAACTTCATCCTATAACTTAATGCAATAAAAATAGACATTGACAACATAGCCCACTAAGTAATTCATTTAGAAACTTTATTTTAAAAAAAAATTATTGGTCAAAGCATGAAATAACAGAACATTTTCAAATGCTCGTTATGAAGGCACTAAATGGAAAACTTTATGGCATTAAATACATTTATTAGAAAAGAGTAAAGTTGGAAACAAAAGAACTAAGTGATCAACTTAAGTATCTAGATAAATACAACAAAAATAAAAATGAAGAAAAAATATAATGAAAATAAAAATGAATAAATTAGGGAAAGAAAAAGTGAGATAATCTACAGAACTAAAAGATGGTTGTTTGAGATTTCTATAATCTTATTCATGCCTTCTCTCTTGTGTTTTACTCACCACTGGCCAGAGTAAGACACAAGAGAGAAGGCATGAATAAGATTATAGAAAAAAGAGACATAACTTTAGATAAAGTAGAGATTTTTAAAATTAGAATAAAATAACATAAACTTTATGCTTAAATGTTAGAAAACCAGATGAAATATATACTATTCTGGATAAAAATAGAAATTACCAAAATGGACTTACATTAAAATAGAAAATCAGAACAGCCATAAGGCTGGATATCAGGTGGCTGAAAGCACATCTGAGGGCCACTGATCTGTGTAGAAACCCTGGACCTGACACTTATGTGTGATCTGAAGCAGGCTACCCAGTCATTCTGCTTCAGATTCTGCACCTCAGTGGACTGTTGTTAAGAGTAAATGTTAAAATTGAGACATTGAACTAGCACTCAAAAATTCTTCCCAATGGGCTCAAAAAATTAGTCACTAGGACCTGATGGCCTTGTGAGCAATTCTTATTGAAATTTAAGAAACAAAGGTTTTCTATTTTACAGGAAAAGTAAAAAACAGAGACTGAAGGAAAGCTACACATCTCAATTTTAAACTTATAATAACTTTGATTCCTAACAATAAAATGAAGAGAATTATATATTTTTTATGAACATAGACATAAAAATTATGAACAAAATACTCATAAGCTGCACCAGAGATACACACATCCACACAACTCCACCCCTTTTCTTAGCAGACCGCATGCATTTAATCCTGGGGATTCCTTCATATCAGTCCAGAGATATTTTAATTCATGCACACTTCTGCATCCACTATGTGGATGGAACATAGTGTTCACCAGTTCCCTCTCCTGTGAACATGAACAATTACCATTTTTTTATTATTATGTAAGTGTAGTTGACATACAAAATTAGTTCCAAGTGTACCATAAAGTGAAGCGGCATTTATATACCTTATAATGAGATCACTGCATGAAGTCTAACTATCTATCATCATACAAAGTTACCACAATATTCTATATTCCCCCTCACTATTTTCACCTATCTCCCCACTGCCCTCCCCTTTGGCAACCATAAATTTGATCTCTAATTCTATAAATCTGTTTTTGTTTTGTTTTGTTTTTAGACTTCATGTATAAGAGAAATCATACAGTATTTATCTTTCTCTGTCTGACTTATTTCATTTACCATAATACCCTCTAGTTTTATTTATGTTGTTGCAAATGGCAAGAAATACTGCAGCAGACATAGGGGTGCACATATCTTTTCAGATCAGTATTTTCATTTTCTTCAGATAAATACCCAGTAATGGAATTGCTAGGTTGTATGGTAGTTCCAGTTTTTTATTTTTTTGTTTTGTTTTCTTTGTTTTATGGAATCTTCATACTAATTTTCATAGTAGCTGCAGCAATTTACCCTCTAACCAAGAGCGCAAGAGGAATCCCTTTTCTCCACATTCTCACTAACACTTGTTATATCTTGATTTTTTTGATAAGTCATTATGACAGAGGTGAGGTGGTGTCTCATTGTGGCTTTAATTTGCATTTCCCTGATGATTAGTAATGTTGAGTATTTTTCATGTCCATTGGCCATCTATATGTCTTCTTTGGAGAAATGTCTATTCATGTCCTCTGACCATTTTTAAATAGAATTTTTTATTTTTTGTTTTTATATGAGTTTCTCATATATTTTTAGATATTAGCTTCTTATAGGATATATCATTTGCGAATATATCCTACCATTCAGCAGGCTGTCTTTTTATTTTGTTGATGGTTTCTTTTACTGTTTAGAAATATTTAATTTAGTGTAGTCTCGTTTTATTTGTGCTTTTGTTTCCATTATTTGAGGGGACATATACAAAAAGATATTACTAAGACTGATATCAAAGAGTTAACTATGTTTTCTTCTAGAAGTTTTCTGGTTTCAGATCTTATATTTAAGTCCTTAATACATTTTGAGTTTATTTTTGTATATAATATAAGAAAACAATCCAGTTTTTTTTGTGGGAGGGACAAGTTTCCCTAACACCACTTGTTGAAAAGACTGTCATTTCTCCACTGTACATTCTTGCCTCCTTTGTCGTAGGTTAATTGACCATATAGATTTGCATATATTTCTGGTCTCTCTATTTTGTTCCATTGATCTATGTGGCTATTTTTGTGCTAGTACCATACTGATTTGATTATTATAGCCTTTTAGTATAGTTTGAAATCAGGTAGCATAATACTTCCAACTTTGTTCTTCTTTATGAAGATTGTTTTGACTATTTGTGGCCTTTGTGATTCCTTATATATTTTAGGGTCATTTGTTGTAGTTCTCAGAAGAATGCCATTAGTATTTTGATAGAGATTGTATCCATAGATTTTTTTTTTTGTAGTATGGACATTTTAATGATATTAATTTTTCAAATCTATGAGCATGGCATATCCTTTCATTTGTGTTTTCATTTTTTTCTTCAAATAATGACAGTTTTCTTCTTCCTTTGCAATTTGGATGCTTTTTTTTCCTTTTCTTGTCTGACTGCTGTAGCTAAGACTTTCAATACTATATTGAATAATACTGGTGAGAGTGGACATCCTTCTCATGTTCCTGATTACAGAGAAAAAGCTTTCATTTTTTAATATTGAATATAATGTTAGCTCTAGCCTGTCATATATAGCCTTAATCAAACTGAGGTACATTCCTTCAATACTCACATTTTTGAGAGTTTTTTAAAATTATAAATAGCTGCTTAATTTTGTGAAATACTTTTTCTGCATCTATCGAGATGATTATATGATTTTTATCCTCGGTTTTGTTGATGTGATGAATCACATTGTTTTGCAGATATTGAACTACACTTGCATCCCTGAAATAAATTCCTTTTGATCATAGTGTATACTTTTTATGTACTGTTGAATTTGGTTTGCAACTATTTTGTTAAGAATTTTGGCATATATGTTTATCAGTAATATTGGTCTGTAACCCTCTTTTTCTGCAGTGTTTTTATCTGGTTTTAGTATCAGGATAATGCTGGCTATGTAGAATAAATTTAGAAGCATTTCTTCTTATTCATTAATTCTTCTTCAAATTTTTGGTAAAATTTACCTTTGAAGCCATCTGGCCCTGGGCATTTAAGGATGTTATTTCCTTATTGATTTTCTGTTTGGATGATCTGTCAATTTCTGACAGTGGAGTATTTAGGTCCCCTACTACAAAAGTGTTTTGGTCTGTTTCTTCCTTTAGTTTTGTTAGTAATTGCTTTACATATTTCTGGGCTCCCTGATTGGGAGCATAGATATTAATAAGTGTTCTATCTTCTTGGTGCATGCTTCCCTTTATTATTATAAAGGGTCTCTCAGTATCTTTCTTTACCTTTTCTATTTTGAAGTCTATTTCATCTGATATGAGTACTGCTATTCCTGCTTTTCTCTGAATGCCATGTGCTTGAAATATCATTTTTCATCCTTTTGCTTTGAGTTTATATCTGTCTTTGGAACTGAGATGTGTCTCCTGGAGGCAGCATATGGTTGGGTTTTGTTTTTAGATACATTCTGCAACTCTATGCTTTTTTATTGGTGAGTTCAGTCCATAAACATTTAGGATGATTATTGATATATGAGGTCTTCTAATAGCCACTTTGTCTTTTGCTTTCTGGTAGCTCAGTGTTTCCATTGCTTCCTTGTCCTTGTGTTTCTCATTTTTTGTGCGTTTGTTTTGGTTGGGTTTTGTGGATTTTTCCTCTGGTCCTTCTTGTTTTATGTTATATACTTCCGTTCTTTGGCATATTATTACCATTATGAATATGTAGAGGATAGTTATATATATATACACATACATTATATATATACGTACATATATATACATACATATATATATGTATATATATATATATATACATATATATATAGTTTATTTTCTTCTGTGAGTGACTTTCTCCATTCTCTTTTGCTAATTTGGATATCTGAATCTTCTTTTCTGTTATTGTTGTCTAAATTGTCCCTAAATGGTGAAAGTTTATTACTATCTTGCAATACCGAACCTCTTCTAATTGTTTAAGCTTATAATGCTGTTCTTAATAAGGATTGTGCAACATTGCTTCTATCTGCCTGATAGTCGCCCTACTCATAGTTATGTAATTTTTTTTTTGTCATTTGTTTTAGGTAAGCTGATCCCTTTCAGTATTTCCTATAATGTAGTGGAGAATTCCCTCAATTTTTTTATGTCTGGAAATGTCTTTATTTCTCATTCATATCTAAAGGAAAGTTTTGCTGAATATTTGATTTCACTCCTTCCTGGCTTGTAAGGTTTATGCTGAGAAGTCCAACGATAATGTAATGGGTTTTTCTTTACAAGTTACTGTCTTCTTTTCCCTGGCTGCCCTGATAATTCTTTCTCTGTCATTAATTTTTGATGATTTTAATATATTATGTCTTGGTGAAGGCCTTTTAGAGTTGATAGAATTGGGGTTTTCTGTTGACTTCTTGAATTTTAAGCTCCAGTTGATTCCCTAGACTTGGGAAATTCTTGTCAACTATTTGTCTGAAAATGCTTTCTAATCCCTGCTCTTTTTCTTCCCCTTTGAGAATACCTATTACTCTTTTTTTTAATGGTATCAGCTAGTTCTTGTAGTTCTCTCTCATTATTTTTCATTCTTCAATTTCTCTCTTCTTCCTTCTAATTTATTTCTAGATTTCTGTCTTCAATATCACTGATCCTTTTCTCCACTTGGTTGACTCTATTTCCCAAGCTTGTTATTTCATTCATCATCTCTTTCAGTGTGTTCTTCATCTCCAGAATTTCTATTTGGTTCTTTCTGAGGGTTTCAGTTTTTTTGCTAAAAAACTTATTATGCTCATCTAGTTGTTTTCTCAGTTCCTGAAATTGTCTATATGATTTGGTTTGTATCTCACTGATTTTTTTAGAAGTACCATCTTGAATTCTCTGTCATTTAAGTTACATATGTCTATGTCTTCAAGCTCATTTTCTAAAGATTTTTCTCTTTCTTTCTGAGCTGCCTTGTCATCTTGTTGTCGTGTTTAATGGAATATTTCTCTACCTGGGCTCCCCCACTCCCCCCCACCAAAAGAAGATTTATTATATAAAGGTCTCTCTTTAGCCTCTTGCTAAGAAGCAATTTTCCTTTTTGTTTCCAGTAGATGGCGTCTAAACCTCTTGGATCCCTGCTTTATATATATAAAGTTTTATTAATGCCTTTTTCTTCTCATAAATATTCAGTCACACTTGCTACCCTCAGTCTCAGTCCCTGTCAGTATTAGCAACAGTTTCAGTAGTGTTTGATCAGATTCCCCTGGAGTTCCATAGTGTTCTATCTTGGAGGACACGGTGGGGGTAGGTTTCCTTGGGATTGGGGTGTCTGGCTCAGCCTCATGTTTTGCAACTGTGGTTGGTAATAATCAGCTGTTGCTTCTCTGTCATTCCTACTTCTCTGCTTTCTGCCCTGATTCCTGGGCACTGCTGCTGCTTGGAACTCACAGCTCTCTCGGGCAAATCTGTTCAGGGAACCAACCTCACTTTCTTCCCTATCCTTTCTCCTGCAGGGCATTCTGGCTGTGAGAGGCAGCTTCTTTGTTTCTCCCAGGATACCACCTGACTCCCAGAGTTCTGACCTGTGGTAGCTCTTATTTGCAGATACCTCACTCAGACATGCTTGTGTGCAGGTTAGTTGTTTTTTGTTGAGTTTTAGGTTTTCAGCTTATCATTGTTTCAAGGGGAGAGATCTGGGGACATCTCTCACTCTGTCATGTTTCTGACGTCACTCTATATTTTCTTTTTGTTGAAGTTCTCTCTGAGTTCCTCTAGTCTACTCTCAAGTTTCTTGAGCATTTTTATAACTGTTTCTTTGAAATTTTTACCGAGCAAAAGATTTAACTCCATTTCATTAGAATTTTTCTGTTTTTTTTTTCTTATTCCTTCATTTGGAGCATATTCTTCCATTACCCTAATTTGTTTTACTTTCTATGTTTAGATCTATCTAGATTTCCTGTTATTTATTGAGTCATCTTCAGTAAGATGTTTCTTTTCTGCAATTTGTCCATTTAATCTTAATTGTCTAATTTGTTGAGATGATGTTGTTCTTGGTATCCCTTAATAATCTTAAATTTCTATAAAGTCAGTCATGATATCCACCTTTTTTCATTACTGATTTTGGTTAGCCATTTCTTCTCTATTTCTTGAACAAACTGGCTATACAATTATCAAATTTCTTGATCTTTTCAAAAGGCAAGTTTTTTTTATTGATTTTCTTGTGTATCCTTTTTCCATTTTATTGATTTCCCTTTTAATCTTTAATATTTCTTCTCTTTGTTTGGGTTTAGTTTGCTCTTTTTTTCCCTAGATTCTTAAATGGAAGCTGAGATTATTCATTTGAGATTGTCTTTTTCTTTTCCTAATACAGGCAATGAAGGTTTTAAGTTTCCCTCTAAGTATATGTATTAGTTTGCTAGGTTTGTCATAATAAAATACTACAGACTGTGTGTCTTAAATGATAGAAGCATATTTTTCCACAGTTCTAGAGGCTAGGAGTTCAAGAACAAGGTGCTAGAAAGCTGGATTTCTCCTGTGGCTTTTCTTCTTGACTTGTAGACTGCCGCTCTCTTATTGCTTCTTCACATGGTCTTTCTTCTGTGTGTTTGCACCCGTGGTGTCTCGCTGTGTCTTCATCTCCTATTCTTATGAGGACACCAGTCAGATTGGAATTGAACCCATCCTAATGGCTTCATTTTAACCTAAATGCCTCTTTAAAGGGCTTATCTCTAAGTTCAGTTATCATCTTAGGTACTAGGTATTAGAGCGTCAACATACGAATTGGGGGAGGAGAGGAAGAGCAAAATTCAGCTCATAACAGTATTCTTTAGCTATTACTATATGTTGATATGTTGTATTTTCATTTCATTTGGTTCAAAACATGTTCTAATTTTTTTCTTTGACCCACAGGAATGTAGTAATGGATTGTTTAATTTCCATCTATTTATGGATTTTTCAGATTTCTTTTCATTGTTCACTTTTAATTTAATTTTATTATGGTCAAGGAACATACTTTATATGATTTAAATTCTTTTCTATTTATTGAGACATGGCTGATGGTTAAGCATATGGTGTTTTCTGGAGAATATTCCATGTGTGCTTGAAAGGAATGTTCCACTACTATCTGAAGGAATATTCCATAGATTCTATTTAGGTCAAGTTGATTGACAGTGGTTTTTCATCTTCCACAGCTTGTCTGATTTGCCATCTAGTTGTTTTATTAATTACTGAGAGTGAAGTATTAAAGTCTCTGTTAGTTGAATTTTCTGTTTCTTTTTCACTCTTGTCAGTTTTTCACGTATTTTGGGGCTCTGTTGTCAGGTACATAAATGTTTATATTTGTTACATCATCGTGTGAATTGACACTTTTTTGTTATATTTTTGTCTCTGGGTCACATTTTAAAGTCTTTTTATGTCCATTTTGCCTGATATTAATATAACTGCTTAAGCTACAGTTTTAATGATATATCTTGCCCATCTTTATACTTTCAACCTATTTGTATTGTTAAATCTAAAACGTATCTCCTGTAGATAGCTTACAGTTAAATCTTGTTTGGTTTATCTAGTCTTACAGCCTCTGTCTTTTCACTGAAATGTCTAATGCATTTGCACTTAATGTAATATTGATATAATTATATTTATACCTGCCATTTTGCTACTTGTTTCCTGGATATCCAATGGTTTTGTTTGTTTCTTTGTTCCTTTTTACTGTTTTCTGTTGCATTCATTCGAAATTTTCTAGTTTACAATATACATTCCTTTGTTATTTTTATTAAACTTTTTATTGTGATATAATAGACATATAGTTTCAGATGTACATCATAATTCAATAAGTCTAGTAACATCCATCACCACACATATTTAAAATATTTTTCTTGAAATCTTTTAAGATCTACTCTCTTAGCAATTTTCATATGCACAATACAGTATTATTAACTATAGTCACCATGATATATATTACATTTCCTGGACTAATGTATTTTATAACTAAAAGTTTGTGCATTTTGACCACCTTCACCCATTTCACCCACCCTTCATTCCCTGTCTTTGGCAGCCACCAGTCTGTTCTCTGTATCTATGAGTTCAATTTTTTTTTTTTTAGCTTCCACAGATAAGTGAAGTCATATGGTATTTGTCTTTCTCTATCTGATTTATTTCACTTACCATCCATCCATTAAGATCCATCTATGTTTTTGAAAATGATAGGTTCTTTCTCTCATGGCTGACTAACATTCCATATTATATATTATGTATGTATGTATGTATGTATGTATGTATGTATGTATACAGCACATCTTCTTTATCCACTCATCTGTTAATGGACGTTTAAGTTGTTTCCATGTCTTGGCTATTGTAAATAATTCTGCAATAAATGTGGGGTGCGATATATGTTTAAATTAGCATTTTGTTTCCTTCAGACAAACACCCAGAAGTGGAATTGCTGGATTATATGGTAGTTTTATTTTAATTTTTTGAGTATCCTCCTACTGTTCTCATAGTAGCTGAACCAATTTATGTTCCTACCAACAGTGCAGAAGGGTTCCCTTTTATCCATTCTCACCAACACTTTTTATCTCTTGTCTTTTTTATGATAACCATCCAAACAGGTGTAAGATGATATCTCATTGTGGTTTTGATTTGCATTTTCCTAATGATTAGTAATGTTGAGCACCTTTTCATGTATCTGTTGGCCATCAATATTTCTTCTTTGGAAAAATGTCTAGTCAAGAGCCTCTGCCCATTTTTTAATCTTATTGGGGTTTTTGTTTGTTTGTTTGTTTTTGCTATTGACTTATATGAATTTTTTTAAATTTACTTTTACAACTTATAACTCCAAAGGATTGTTTGTTGGTATAACAGCTTTATTAGTTTAATCATTAGTTTTATCACTGTGTCTTAGCCCATCACAATTTTGCAACAAATAGCTCTTTCTTATAGCTGAAACTCAGTAATTTGTTTCATTCCAGTGATTCCTGAGATGCTCCCTCCTGCTTGGCCCTCTGTTCCATTCAGAGCTTGCTATAAATGATTTTATGGTTCTCTTCTCTCTTCAACACAGAAATCAAAGGAATGTTCTCATATTCAGCATACTTACTATTGTTATTTCTGCTGGGCCAGACAAGTTCAGAATAGTGAGGACTCTCTGACAACCTAGTTGCCATGCATACTTCACAATAAAAGGCTTTAGTTAGAAGAATTAATACTGCTATCTTCTGCAGAGGCATTCTACCTCATGCTCTTCCTCTTCTAACTTATAGTCTTCTGAATCATCAGGAAGCACTATGTTCAAAATAGGATTTTTCTTCAAATACACTGTCTTACAATTTAAGAATATGTCCAGGGCCTGGTCACCTGTGCTTAATTTTCTATTCCTTGACTTTTTACTCAGTCCCTGTGTTGTGCAATCTGATGATAGCCCTTCATTTATCAAGGGCACTTGCTCAGGAGATATCTCCAACACTGCATCCTCTGCCACCAGGTCATATCACACTGAATGGCTTCATCGGCTTTGTCAAACTGGGCCAACCAGGTAGCAGAGGGTATAGCCCCCTGTGGGTAGCTGTTTCTCTGACCCACTTCCTCTTCATCCACTTTCTCAGGAAAGCCCTCGATCCCACTGCTGTTGTATGGCTTTCTTTCCCCATTGCTAAGGGGCTTCTGGGACCTAGATTGTAGACTGAGGCCTTTAACTGCTTTCGTGATGATCATAGTAGCCTTTTCTTTGAAGCTTGTTGACACCTCCAATAGATTGACATATTTCTGAGTTCAGGGTATTCTGGATCTCATCTCTGTCTTTTACTTCATCTGGAAATGGAAAGATTTGGAGAACAACTTTTCTTTACTTAAGTTCTCCTCCATGGTTAATCCTGACTTTAACATCTCATCATGTCTTACATCACGACACTGCTCTGACCCAATAGCTCTTTGTTCACCTTTATTATGTCTTCACCTGCATGAGGGTTATCAAGCACACCTCTACTTTCACATAAACTCTGTGAAATCCCAATGAGCTGCAGCTGCTGAAGTTTCTTTCATTTTCATTTTCACTTTTTCCCTATAGCCACTATAGCACCAGAATTGTGCTGAATTATAACCCATAGGGAATACAGGTCTAGTGGGCAATGGGGATTGGGGTACAAAGAAGCCAAGATACTCATTGGGCACCACTGAACACAGAAAATACAGGTTTCCATTTCTGAATTCTGCCCTAGGAACAGAGAATGGATTATAGGCAGGATTCTGGTTGCAGAAATTTGGATAGAGGCTGCTGGGCCATGTCTTTTGTGTAATAAAAGGAGTTATTTTCCTCAGAATGTGTGTTCTCTGAAGAGTTCATTCTAGGCTGCTCTAGATCGAAGTCTGTGGCTGGGACCATCTACACTGGCACATCAACCCAACTCTAGCCTGACCTCTGCAACCTGAAGTGTCTATAAAGTGCATGTGTTCTTCATATATTTTGGATATCAATCCTTATCAGATATATGATTTGCAAATACTTTCTCCCATTTAGTAGGTTGCCTTTTCATTGTCATGTTTTTTTCCATGCAGATTGCTTTAATTTAATGTAGTCTTATTTATGTTTGTTGTTGTTGTTTCCTTTGTTTTTCATGTCAAATCTGGCCTATGGAATTTTTGTTATAGCAGCTTGAACTAAGGCACTTGGTCATTTCTCGCATATCTGTCTGCATGCCTTCTTTGTACTGTAATCATACTTTTTTTTTAGTTCAGTCCTTGTTGTACACTGTTATGGGGCCGCAGACATCCCAGAGGCTGAGCCGTTCTCTAAAACTATAGAGATCAATAGCTAAGAATGGCATGTCTCAGTCCTGCCCCCTCTTTGGATATGATGTTTATTTTTCCCTTGTAGATTATACCTTCCTTATGGGATTTATCTGTAGATCATTTTAGAAGAGAACAACAATCATGCTGTCTTGGCCATACTGACTCTGAAGCAGGTTTATGATTCCACCAAGATATCCAGGGCAGCGACTACAAATGAGATCCCTCTGACTTCACACATTCATTACCAGACTGTCTCTTCCAGAAGTTTCCAGAACACATCTTAATTCACCTGTATTATTCTAAGCCAAATTTTGGAATTAGCAGAATTTGTCAATATCACAATAAGTAAACTCTTGTTGACATCTCATCTCTTTGAGTTCCCTATATGTAGCAGAGTCCTGAGAGGAAGCAGATAACAGACTCAAAGAGACAATTTAAGAGATTTAATAACTAGGCTATTTACAGAGGTGTAGGTAGGCAACAGCAATTTACAGATAGCAGAACTCCCTGGAACTAGAAACAGCAGGATGCTTTACCACCTCTAGACTGAAGGGACAGCAGAAGAGAGTTGTTTCTAAAACCCAGCAAAGCTGTAGCCTTTGAGAGGGGCATTGAACACATGCTACTGCTGTTAGTAGAGGATGCAGGCATTACTGTAGCTCAGCACTGGAGGAAAAGAGTGCGGGCATCAAGGTGTATATTCCATTAAGTAATCAATTGAGTTATTTGTAAGAAACAAAAACAGTTTTAGTATTTGGGGGAAAAAATGAATGTATTGGGAATAATAAATAGCTTATAGAACTGTAGGCAGATGAAGAAGTAAGGTTCAGGGCAGGTGGGGACCAGGGCAGCACTGGGATATAGTCAGCAAGTACTGATCATTATTCTACTTAAGGAACAATCATTGGGATAAAAAGTAAAATACTCCCCCAATGTTCAAACTCTTCGACACTGCTCAAGATTCACATTTCTGCAAGACTATATCCATTTGGTCTAGACTGGGCCTACTGTCTACTCCTTTAAAAGAAGCAATTGGCATTGATCAACAGGCCTGCCAGGCTGTACCAAGATGGCACACTGGGGTGCACTTTCAAGGAATGGACACGATATATAAAAATGTATAATAGATGTTTACTACACAGACAAAATAAGTGGATTACTTTTTAAATACCAAGTCTCAGAAGCCAGATCACCCTCAGGATGATGCGTGTGATCACTGCACATGACCACAATATGACCGGGGAGGTGACGTTCAGCTGGGGCTGCAACATCTCAGCTCTAGGCCAGGGACAGCAGTAGAGCAACAGGGTCTCAGGCTGGAATTCAACAAGGAGAGACCTCAGATGCCTCTGCATCTACAGCTTTATCACCGGGTTCTCTTCCCGCTCCCCTCCCACTGTGTCTCAGAGCCACAGCTCCTGCTCTTCCCTTGGTTTGTCTGATGATTAAGCCAAAAAGTCATGAAAGGAACCATATAATAAGTCATAGATTAATACTGCAATTTCTAAGGTAACTAAAAGAATAATTAGAGAATGTGTACTAGAAAGCTAATTAAGAAGGTTGCAATCATAAATTTTAGTTAATCCAAAATAAGACAAGAAAAATGCAGGAGAGCAAAAAATAGATGAAATTTTAAAAAGAAAACCAAAAATAGATGAACTTTAAAAAGAAAACCAAAACAATAATTCATAAAGATCTATGCACCCCAATATTCACAGCAGCACAATTTACAATAGACAAGATATGGAAGCAACCTAAATGCCCGTCAACAGACAATTGGATAAAAAAGTTATGGTTCATATATATAATGGAATATTACTTAGCCATTAAAAAATGAAATCCCACCATTTGCAATGACATCGATGGACCTAGAGGTTCTTATGCTGAGTGAAATAAGTCAGACAGAGAAAGATAAATACCATACAATTTCACTTATATGTGGAATCTAAGGAACGAAAAGAACAAACTAATCGAAAGCTTACTCACAAATATAGAGGACAATCTGGTGACGGCCAGAGGGGAGGGAGAGTAGGGGGCTGGGAGAATGGAGTGAAGGCTTAAGAAAGTACAAATTAGTAGTTGATAGATGGTCATGGGGATGGGGAGCACAGCATAGAGATTGCGGTTAGCATTAATATATTGACTAGGTGGAAAACCAGAGGAGAGAAGAAGCAATTAGGGGGATCACTTTACAAACTATATAAATATCTAACCAATGTACTGTATACTTAAAACTAATATAAAAAGAGAGAGACAAATACTATCAGATGACTAAAAATAACCATATGCTGTTTACAAAGGCATCATTTCAGGATTAGGTCACAGAAAGGATGAAAGTTAAAGGATGGAGAAGGAATACCACACAAACATTGATGAAAACACTTTAGAAACAGGACAGGAATCTCCTGAGACACAGAGCACAAGTGGACAGTTTATGTACTGAACATAGTTCATTTGATCTGACACAATCTTTGAGACAATATAAGGCTCTGTATTTGACATAATGGGTGTTCAATAAATATTTATTAAATGAAGTATTATTCCAATTCATATTCCAAAGATGAAGAGCAGCAGCCAGAGAAGTAAAGTAACATAAATTGAGTTAGGCTATCTGGATTTCATATTCGAGAACACATTCCCTGCCCTAAGGGAATCACAGCTCTACTCGGGTCAATGCCAGGTACCATACACGTCAATCATGAAAATAATTAGAAGTGAATTAGACACATTCCTGGATACAACAGAAGGGTGAAGAAGGGTTATCTGAATGCAGAGATAGGGGGAAACTGTCCAGCCACAGGCACTGACCTCCCACTATAGACCCTGTGGTAGCCAAGTTTTCCTGGAACTACTGGTCACTGGAACTTTCTGATGGGCTTTCCAGTTAGGAAATTATGCTCAAGGATGATCTTGAGGAAATCATTCTGGGTGGAAAAGACCAATCTCCAAAGTTTCCATATTCTATGATTCTATTTATTTAACATCAAACTACTGTCTGTCATCATCCCCATTTCTCTAGTGACACCTCTCAGTAAAATGGACTCTGCTGTCTCCTAACCCTGTCCCACCAGGATGCTGTCTCCTAAGCCTTTCTCTCCTCTTTCTTCCCACACCTCAGACGTGCACATCCTAAAAGATCATCCCAATCAGATAGTGGTGACAGTGGCCCAACCTTGGGATTATACTAAAAAAAGGGTGAATCATGTGATATCCGAACTATATCTCAACAATAATGCTTTTTCAATAATAACGTTAATAATAATGTCCTCCTAAAAGCCTCCTTCTGCTGAAAGATGTGCCCAACGCACATCTCCTGGTCTCTGAAACATCTCACCTCTGGTCCTCAAACTTGGCTGCTGATATAACCACCTATCTGAATTCCCAGGCCACAGCCAAAGCCGACTGAATCAGTATCCCTGGGGCTGAACCCAGGCCTTCCTACCTCTGAAAGCTCCCTGGGCAATTCCAGTGTGCAGGAGAGAATCACTGGTCTAGCCCACGGTTTGGACCTCCCTGATGGTACAAAGTATGTCTTGCCTTCACCGCATCTTATCATCTTAAACTCCCTCCATTAGACAGCATCAGGAACTGTATTTATTTCATCTTTGTCTCCTTGAAAATGTCTCCTTAAAGTGCAACTCTGCCCATCATTACTAACCATTTCTCTAAGACTCCTATCCTACACACCTGCTGTGAATGGAAATGTCATGAATCACAAAGTTGCAACAATCCCTTGGATTTCACATCCATTTGTATTAATTTACTACTCTGACCATCATAACTTTTTTTTAGTGCGTCAGGAATGGGATCCTGTTGTTACTGAACCTAGAATGGGTTCACCTCTTGTCTGAGTCACAAATGAGACAGTACACCAAGGGTAGTTACCACACAAAGCAAGATTCATTTACAGCAAAAAGGAGTCTACGGGGAATGATTTCTAAAGCCATGCTCCCGAACTGGGGAGCCTCTTTATTTTTATCCTTTCAG
>PVKZ01007912.1:0-19395 GCA_004027375.1 Macroglossus sobrinus | reverse complement strand
AGAAAGAAAGAAAGAAAGAAAGAAAGAAAGAAAGAAAGAAAGAAAGAAAGAAAGAAAGAAAGAAAGAAAGAAAGAAAGAAAGAAAGAGAAAGAAAGAAAGAAAGAAAGAAAGAAAGAAAGAAAGAAAGAAAGAAAGAAAGAAAGAAAGAAAGAAAGAAAGAAAGAAAGAAAGAAAGAAAGAAAGAGAAAGAAAGAAAGAAAGAAAAGAAAGAATTACCATAAAACCCAGCAATTTTAATCCTGGACAAATAACAACAAAAGAATCAAAACATGTTTACACTATAGGGTTGTATGCAATATTCATAGTGGTGTTATTCATCAGGAAACAATCAAAATGTTCACCAACTGATAAGTAAATAAACAAAATGTGGTATATTCAAACAGTGAAATATTATTTGGCAATAAAAGGGGATGAAGTACTGATTTATGTTACAATATAGATGATACCTGAAAACATTTTTCTAAGTGAAAGAAGCAAACACCACATATTTTATTATTTTATTTATGTAAATGTCCAGAATATTTCCAGAATAGAGACAGAAATGTAGATTGGTCATTGTCAGGGACTGGAGGTTGAGACAATGAGGTAATTAATGATCATGAATAGGGAGCAATAATATAAATATGGGGCGATAATGATATAGTATGATGTTTATGGGGTGATGGAAATATTCTAAATTGAGAAAGGATGATGGCTTCACAACTTGGTCAATATACTAAAAATCACTGAATTGTAGACTTTAAATGAGCAAAATTTTTGTTATACAAATTGTATCTCAATAAAGCTATTAGAATTTTTTCCTTTTGGTCTTACTTTCCTCCTCTGAGAAATGAGAGAGTTGAGGTTGATTATTTCTATAGCTTCTTCTAGCTCATTTTACTTAAAAGATGTATGTCGAGGAAGCGTATGAAACATTTTAAAGCAGAACCATATTTCTTCATCATTTCAGTCTCAAAGATGCTTTAATTTTATTTCTCATATTTGTTGTTCATCCTATACTCTAAGATTTTCTATCCCCAGTTGCTCTGTAGAATATGCAAACATTGCAAGATTTCCTAAGAATGTAGTTATTTAAAAATTAATGTGTACATGTCTGCATGCAACACATTATGTTAGATGTACAAATCTTTTTAAGCTTGCAAGAGAAGTGATTTAAATTAAGTATTAAATTATTTAAATTTCTGTAATATATCTCATTTTTTTCAATAAACATTTTTGGAATATCTCTTATCAGACAATAAACTCTGGAAGCACTGAAGTAGGGGAAAATATTTTAGGTAAAGTAGGTATAATCATTGCATGTAGTAACAAGAACATTAGAAAAGAAACACCAGAAAAATATTTTGAGTTTTAATTTTAACTGTGACATGGGCAGGTCTACTAGAAACATTAAACCTTAGCTTTTTATTTTAAAATATAGTTCATAATAAGCATGTATATGTAAGTACATATGTGTATGTATGTATGTATATATATATATATATATATATACACACACACATATAATTATTGTACAGTATATCCTAATTATTTATCAGAAGCAATATGTAATAAAATAATGATACATTTTATTGAGCACTGGATATGAGCTTAGGGAAGCATCCCTTGCGACGGGGATTACTCCTCACTCCATTTTACAGAAGAGTAAAACATCAGGTTAGTAACAGTGGCTACTAACAGTGGCTACTAACAGTGACAGAAACAAGCTTTTAGTCTCTAGAGTATATACTTTATAATATAGTCTCAGCAAATGTCCTGAGGCCTCTGTGAACCTGACATATTTAAATAACACATAATGTCTCTCATACTATATGGTAAGGAGCTACTGAAAAGTTTCAATGATTTTCTTCCAGCTAATAGTGGGAGTTGTTTAGAGACAGGGAGTTCCCAATGAATTAAAGCACACAAGTATTTCTGTTGTATAAAGAGGAAAAGAATTTCAAAGCTACCCTGGGACTCCCACATTGGGGTGGAACCTAACTCACCTCCTACTGGTGCTATTTGCACATGCTAACTATATATAAAGGATATTAATGCTGATGTTTTCAAATGCCACAGGTCGATTTTATTTAAAAAAAAAAACACCTGCTTTGTAAAATATGTATTATTCTAATCACAGGTGTTCTACATTAATATTACATGGAGTTGGAAAGTTCAAGTAATTCATCATATTGCAAAAATCTCACTTGAAAATATGTCAATGTATATGTTTTTCTTATACCCTGTGACAGACTTTTAAAGAAAGATTTATTTTATTTCTATACCCTGAAATGTCAGGTAAACAATATTTATATTTAGAACAAAATGTTATTTATTGCACTTTCACCATGAATAGTGTTTTTTGTTTATTGTTTTCTAGCTGCTTGGTAAACCATATTAACTTTATTTCCTCCTCCTGGTCTATTACCTTGTTAAAATAAACCACCAACTGGAATGTAGAATTAAGGGATTAAATTTAAAAATTAACTTTTCTTATGCTTATTAAAGACAAGAAATTTCCTAATTAGTCTTGACAAGAAGATAGTTTTGATGGACTTATTAATGTTGATAACATATTTAAGTGCACATCTGTTTGGTGTGAACACTAGAGTAGCCTGAGTTCCAAACTAATTGTTTAGAATTTTAGCTTTTTTCTTTTCTGGAGAAAATTAACCAAGAGCTACTAGAGAAGTTTGAGATATGTGTAAAGAGTCTTAAAGAGGCCCTCAAGTGGCAGCACCCAAGGGGTGTTCGGAGGTGGCTAAATTTAGCAGGATTTACTAAGAGCTTTTAGGCCCCTGAAAGTACTTTTGCCTTAGTGTATTCATCTGTGTAATAACCCCATCACCAACCAAGCAAGGTATCTCACAGCACATCAAAATGGAGACCCAGGTTAAGTTCAACACTCAGACACCTGGCTAGGACATTGCAGAGATTGATGACCTTAGTCCCTGATGGTCAGTCCAGTTTAAGAACAGCCAATGTTGTGCTGCATTATTGCTTAATTTTTTTTATTGATTTTAGTTTTTCACAGCATAAGTATTAAAACATGGCAAACTAACAGTCATGTCTAAGAGTATTTTCAATGAAGAATTGATCTGTTAATAATGCTTGCCTATGGAGAATTTTCCAGCCTCTTTCCCTCTCTTTCTCTTCTACTAACATTCATTGAGAGCCTATTTTGTGCTAATCAGAGCACTTCATGGCCCTTCCCTGTGGCTCTTATACTCAAAATAGAGACAGAGGTAATAAAGAAAATAAACTCAAGTATACAGAGTGCAAATTCTAAAATGTCCTATGTAGAAAACAGTGCAGTGATGAAACATCAGAGGATTTTATTTAGAAAAATCAGGGCTGGTCTGCCTGAGGAGACATTTAAATTGTAACCTACAGAATGAGGCAGTCATCTGAAAAAAGTCCAAGCAGAGGTGTGTTAGCTTCTTGGATTAGAATATCCAGCTCATTCCTTAGATTTGGGAAATTCTCAAATCCCTTCACCTTTTCTTCTCCTTCTGGAATACCCATTATTCTTATATTGCCTTTCCTGATGGTGTCAGTTAGTTCTTGTATTTCTCTTTCATTCTTTCATTACTTTTCATTCTTCGACCTCTCTCTTCTTCCTTCTGAATTATTTCTTGATTTCTGTCTTCCATATCAGTGATCCTTTTCTACTTTTAGTCAACTCTATTTCCTAAACTTGCTGTTTCACCCTTCATGTCTTTTAGTGTGTTCTTCATCTCCAGAAGTTCTACTTGATTCTTCTTCAGGGTTTCAATCTCCTTGCTAAAAAACATATTCTGCTGGTCTAGTTTTTTTCTCAACTCCTGGAATTATTCATCTGAGTTATTATGGATCTTGCTGAGTTTTTTCAGAAGTACAATCCTAAATTATCAGTAATTTAAGTTGCATATTTCAATGTATTTAAGAGTATTTTCTGGAAATATTTCTTTCTTTCTGAGCTGCTTTTGTCACCCTGGCTGTTCATGGTGTTTAATGAACTAGTTCTCCCCCTGGGCATTAATGGGAGTGTATTCTGCTTTTTTCCAAAAAGATTTATTATATAGGGGTCTCTCTTATGCCTTTTGCTAAGAAGGTGTTGTTCTTTTGATTTCCAGTAGTTGGCATCCAAGCTTCTTGGATCCCTGCTTTGAGATTTAATAATGTTTTTGTTTTGTTTTGTTTTGTTTACAAATATTCAATCATGATTGCTAGCCTCATTCTCAGTGCCTTTCATTGCTAGTGATTGTTTTGGTAGCATTTGCTCAAATTCCCTTGTGGCTCTGAGTGTTCAATCTTAAAGTAGATGTGGTGGAGGGAGGGCATGCTCTAGGTTGGTGGGTGGGAGTTGCTGCTAATTTCCATGTCTCAGCCTCATACTTCCCAAACGAAGCTGCTAAGACCCATTTATTGCAATTCCACAGTTAGTTCCTGCTCTGCTTTCTGTCCTGATCTCTGGGCTCTGCTGCATGGAACTCATAATCCCTCAGGCAGAGCTGTTCTGGGAACTGGCCATAATTTCTCCCCTCCTCCTCTTCCTACAGGGAGCATCAGCTGCGAAAGGCTGCTTCTTTGTTCCTTCCAATCGACCCCAATGCTTCTGGAAGCATTTATACACAGATCATTCACTCAAATGTGCTTGTGTGCTCATTGGGTGTTATTTGTTGAGTTTTAGATGTTCGGTTTAATGTTATTTTAAGGGGAGATATCTGGCAACACCTCTCACTCCACCATATTTCTTATGTCCTCTTTTCTCATTCTTGATGGTGTCCTTTAAAATGCAAAATGTGTTCATTTTGATGAACAATTTGTCTATTTTTTTTCTTTTGTCACTGTGCTTTCATTGTCTTATCTCAGAATCTATTGCCTAATCCAAAGGCCATGAAGATTTACTCTTAAGAGTTCCAGCACTATTTGTTGAAAAGACTCTTCTATTAACATTGAATTGTCATGACATCCTTGTCAGAATTCAATTGATCAAATGTAAGAATTTATTTATGGACTCTCAGTTGTATTCCATTGATCTATATTGTACCATTACCATCCAGTTTCATTATTGCAACTTTCTAGTGACTAAAATTTTCTAATTCTTCTTGAGTCAGTTTTTGTACTTTTTGTCTTTCTAAGAATCTGTGCATTTCATCTAGTTTGTCTAATTTTTTCATAATCTTCTTTTATAATTTTTTTATTTCTATAATTTCAGAAGTAATGTTCTCTCTTTCATTTAGGAATGAAAAGAGATAACATTACTTCTGAAATTTAACTTACTCTAGTAAATTAAAATCTTTTCTTTTTTTCTTAGTTAAGTCTACTTAAAGGTTTGTCAATTTTGTAATCTTTTCAAAGAACTAAAATTTGATTTTGTTGATTTGCTCCTGTATAACACTCTTTATTTTATCTATTTCTGTTTTAATCTTTATTATTTCCTTCTTTCTGTTTGCTTTGGGTTTAGTATGCACTTATTTCTAGTTGTTTTTTTTTTGAGGTGAAAGTTTACATCTCAATTTATGATCTTTATTCTTTTTAACATAGCTATTTACAATTCTAAATATTCCTCAAACCATGGCTATAACTGTATCTCTTAGGTGTCTTTATATTGAGTTTTCTCTTTCATTCACCTCAAAATTTTTCTAGTTCATGTTGTAGTTTCTTCTTTGACCCATTTTTATTTAGGTGTGTTTTGCTTAATTTCCACATATTTGTGATTTTTTAAAAATTTTTTCTACTATTAATTTCAATTTCCATTTCAGGCTTTAGGAGATCACATTCTGTATTTTTTGAATTATTTAATAAAGAATATTGAAGTCTCTGATTATTTTTGTTAAATTGTCTATTTTTCCCTTCAATTTTGTCAATTTTAGTTTCATGTATTTTGGGACTTGTTAGATGCATACATGTTTATTATTATCATGAATTAACCCTTTCATGAATTAACCTTTTCATAAAAATCCTGCTTTGTCTCTAGCAAAAAAAAAAAAATTTGCCTGACATTAGCATAGCCACTACAGTTCTCTTTTGCTTACTCTTTGCATACTGTATAGTTTCTATTCCTTTTCTTTTTACCTATTTGTATCTTTGAATCCAACGTGCGTAGATATTATAGAGTTGCATCATGTTTTTTTCACTCATTCTGCCAATTATTGCATTTTGATTAGAGTTTTTAATCCACTTACATTTAATATAATTATTAATAAGGTATAATTCATTTTGCCATTTTATTTTTTTGTGTTTTATATATCTCATGTCTTGTTCATTATTCCTCTATTACTGCCTCTTTTTTTTCTTGTTAAATTTCTCTAGTGTGCAATTTTAATTCCCTTGTTTCTTTTACAATATTTTTTGAAGTTATTTTTTAGTGGTTACCATGGAGAATACAGTGACATCTCAACTTAAAACAATCTAGTTTGCACTAATACCACCTTAATTTTAATAGATACTAGAGTTCTGTCTCCTCCCTACTCTTTTGTACTGTTGTCATGTGAATTATATTTCTATATATTATAAGGTGATTAATGCAATTTATTAAATAGTTTTATTTAGTTTTATTTTTTAAGTTGGGCTAAGAAGAGAGTTACAAACAAAAACACACTTATACTTTTAGTGATGTGGTAAGCTGTATAGTGTTTTTTTATTTCTTTGTATGGATTTGAGTTACTGGTTAGTGTTCTTTTATTTCAGCCTGAAAAAAATTTCTTTAGTATATCTAGTAGAGCAGGTATGGTACTTATGAATCCTCTCAGTATATGTTTTTCTGGGAATGTCAATTTCTTTTTTATTTTTGAAAGAGAATTTTTCTAGACACAATACTATTGGTTGACATTTTTCTTCCCACACTTTGAATATGCTGTCCTCCTGCCTTCTAGTCTCCATGGTTTCTGATGAGAAATTAGCTTGAATATAATGTCTTCTGTTGTTTTTTTATCTTTCCTTGGAGTGTGGGCCGCTTTTAAGGTTCTTTGTCTGTGACTTTCAAAAGTTTGAGCAAGACATGTATAAGTGTGGATCTGATTGTTTTTATCCTATTTAGAGTTGAATTTCTTTGATACATACATTGTATTTCATCAAATTGGAAGTTTTCAGCCATTGTTTTTTAAAATATTCTTTCAGTCCCTTTTTCTCCCTTCTCTTCTTTTAGAACTCTCATTATATATATATATATATATATATATATATATATATATATATATATATATATATATATTGGTACACTTGATATCTCATGGATCTTTTAGGCTCTGTTTCTTTTTTCTCAATTTTTTCCTGTTTCTCAGACTAGATAAATTAGATAATTAACATTGATCTGTCTTCCAATTCACTGATTTTTTTCTGACAGCTCAAAATCGTTGTTCCCCTCAAGTAAATTATTTTTTTCATTTTTTGTACTTTTCAATTCCAGAAATTCTATCTAGTTATTTAAAATAATTTATATCTCTTACTAAACAGTCTCTATTTCATGAGACATTATCACATACTGTCCTGTAATTCTTTAAACATAATTTTCTTGAGATCTTTGGAGATCTTTAAATTTTTATCTAGTAAGACCAATATCTGAGCTTCCTTATGGACAATTCTTATTGATTGCTTTTTCTCTCCTGTCTATGAGCCATACTTCCTATCTTTCATATTTATTTACATTTATCTACCTACAGATATCTCATTTCTCAGATTTCTAAAAAAAAAAAAAGGTCAGTCTCTTGTTTAACTGGTATCACTGCCTAGGGCAGCTGTGATGTTAAAAATCTGCTGCTTAGCATTTTCCACTGCCCTAAGGATAAAGCTTTCCTCATATAGATAGCTCTGAGTCAGAGCAAATAAAGATAATACTGGTGAATAAGACTTTTCCAGATAAGTCAAATAGTGACAATTCTCTGGTGAATGACCTTTTAGAGGCTCTCCAAACATGTCTTCTTTCTTACTAGCTTCTAGGAAGCTCATTTTCATGGTTACAATGAGTAGGGGGCTGTTGTTTTTCAAGCTACTGTGGAGCTGAAGAGAATGAGAAGAGAATAACACAAGTTAAAATATTCCAAATTTCACTGTTCTTACTGTGATTAACCATTTTTCTTACGTAATGCTCCTTTGTTGAAAGCCTTTGGTTAGTTTTGAGAATTCTGGGGAAAAAAATGATTTTGAGAGTTTTTGCCAGTGTTCTTGTTTTTTATAGAGAAGTGGTTCTTTGAAAGTCCTTATTCTGCCATTCCAGAAGTGTTTCCTCTGGCCAAAAGAATTTAGCTACCTGACTTGTACAAGGTAGGTAGCTAGTTGATAATTGAGTCTTTATAAGAATGCAAGTTCCATGTGAAATGTAGTGACCTTTCTGCTATATTAGAAATAAATGAATTATTAGAAGTTAACTTTGATATTCAAGGTTATATATGAGTGCAACCTCTGGGTAAAAAAAAAAAAAATTTTTTGAAAAAAATTTTTTAATAAAAGCCAAGTTTTAAATTTTCAGATAATCACACAGGACTAGAACAAATTTCTTGGCATCCAAAATAAGCCATAGAATTTAAAGGAAAGGAAAAAAAGAAACCTCTCAATGCCAAGCTGAGTTCAGCCTTTCATGAGTGCATATATGCACATACATTCACATAATAACTTAAAAACAAGATTGTGGCATGTCTAGGAACCACTATTCTATACATTATAAATAAGACTAAAACATAGGATAAATAAGAATGCATATCATTGGGAAACAGATAAATTCTGAAATTAACTGCATATTTCCTAGTTTCCTTACACCAAAGTTCAATTAACATTACATCTTTGATAAATTTCACAAACATTTTTTAATGCTGTCCCATGTACCTAACAGTTTATATAGAAATAAACACCAATCACTCTTCAGAATTTGTATCTGAGGCTCAGAAGCAGGTGAGGACTCTTGGACAACCTTACATCTATTCTAACAAAAACGGCTCAATAATTAGCATTTCTCCAAAAAATATCTCTAGTATCACAAAATTTTGATGACTCAAAGCTCTCTGCTAGCTTTGGGCTTCGGTGCTAACCTTGGCTCTCAAAACAGCTCATGGATGCTGTTTTGGATTTAGATTACCCTTTAGGTAACTTCCCATCTCTGATTTTGTAACTGAGCAGACTTTATCCTGGTTTAGGATATATAATATTTGGTGCTAACTTCACAGATCTCAACCTCATTTTTTTGATAGTTCTAAACACCCAATATAAAATCTTTGCCCCTTCTCCTCTACAGCTATTCAAGAACTGCATGCCTTTATGAATCTGATGATTTCTTCCTTTTCCCATGATATATACTGTGATATTTAACAGAAATTTTGTACTAAAAGAAACTTAGAAACACCATACATTCATTCTATTAATAAGTTTTATGTGAATAGCTATTACCAAGGTGACAAAACAAGACAGAGTTTCTGCCTCTGTGGAGCTAATATTACAAAAGAGAAAAGAGAGGCTCCAAGAACTCCAGCTTACCTGGAGGAAGTTTAGCTCATGGGATCCAGGTTTCCTGCCTCTTGCTTTGAATGTGTTTGGGGTTTTTTTCCTCATTATTTTCTTGTTGCAGAGTGTACCTGAATTTTCACCCCATTGGTTCCTGAATTCAAGAGGCAGCAATCTTGGTATAATCCTCTCTCTTCTTGTCTCTTCATCAGGATGTAACAAGCCTTCACCAGGCTCTGAGATGCAAATTATTCATTTAATGTAAAATCAAGGTGGCTATCCCACATTTCTAAACCACATCTCCAGTGAGATAAATATCTTCATAGTAAATTAAAATGGAGAAAATGAAAATGTTAAAATTAGAAAAAATATTCCAGGTAGTCTTGAGGCAGTGATTGTGTCATGCTGGCTCTCAGTGGCAGATGAGCCACTTGACAGACAGTTCTGAGAGAGAGGGTGGCTCTTCATATACAAGGCATGGAAACTTCACTAATAGTAACCATCACTGTTTACTACACCATTTCCCCCATGAATGGAAATTGTTTCCTCCCTAGCAATTTTCACAAACACACAGACAACAGCAGCATGACAGTAGTATCTAGGAACACTAAAGAGAATGACACACATGCAATAACGTGCTATACCATCAGTCTCGCCTCTGGAAGCCAAAAACAACACCAGAACTAGAGTGTTTTTAAACTATGAGCTTACATTTTGGTTTTCAAAAATATGTCTACCCAAGTCTATCAAGTGACTTAAGGAAGATTCTGCTCCTGATAAATCTCAATAACATAGAGAATGTTAAGGGAAAGTTTTAAAACAAAACCCATTCACAGCAGTACATTATGACAAATTTTAGTAAACACAATGTACTGATCAGTTATTTTATAAAAAGTCATTAAATTAGGAAAGCTATAAACAATATATTTTTCTAATTATACTAAGAGCTTTCATTCTAATAAAAAAAACATACATGTAAGTAATAAATAATGACATAATATACTCTATCTACTGTAATCCTTACAACACACCCTAAGACATCCAAGCCTCAAAAACTGTTTCTCAGACACCAAAGTATTCTAAGCTATCACTGGGGACAGTTAAGGGGAGAAGGACTCCGCAAGTATGCCATTTGCATTGAGGGCAGTCCCAGAACACGGAGGAAAGAAAAGGAGAGGTGAGAATGAGAGCAAGAGTTAGAGAGAAACACAACATACCCTAGAACTAGAGAATGACACTTGTCAGAGGGACTGGAGAAACAGTTATAGAAATAAGAAGTGAGAAGAGTTAAGGAGGTCAGCTAGAAAGAAAGGTCACAGGACATTGATGCGTTGGTGTGAACATTCTAGGTGCCTCAAGTTTCCATCTTCTCATGGGTCCTACACTTTCTTTACTGTCTGGATGGTAACCAGCTGGCACCTGCTCTTTCTGAGGAAATCATGTAGTGTCAGAGAACCTAGTGGGCTGTTCAGGATCAGGTTTGCATTTTTAGGAAGAAAATTCTGGTAACAACTAGAGGGGGGAGTGGGAGAGCCTAGAGTTGAGATAGCTTCAGTAGATTGGGCAGCCCCCAGAAGAGGTACTGCTATTGTCATCAGCAAGCTGTGGCAGAAAAGAAAAATGGTAGATGCCCCATTGCCAAGAATGTTAGCCCTGAGGATTGCTGGAACACTCTGGGAGGAATTATCTCAGACCAGGAGGCTGAGGAATCCAACTTTGTGATTGATCTTATTTTACCTCCAGGCTGAAGCAGCCTGGTGATTGTCTAAGGAGATGACTCTGGGTTTGGTGTGGAGGGTGAGTGGGAGGGAGTAGGGCTGAAGACTATGAGACACTGGGGTTGTTCTTTCATACAGTGGGGAGGGGCTGAGTTATAAGGTTAGAGTGGAGTGGATGGATGTTACTGTAGAGCCAAGAAGACTGGGGAACCACAGAGTGACTGAAAGAGTTCCAACTTAGAAGACTAAGGAAACACTGACCCTGCTAATGGAGACAGCAGACAAAGAAGTTAGACATTACCTTTATTGCACACTAATATGCCTACTATGGTTCTAGGTAAGTTCTAGGAAGATACATACACCTACTTCAACACTTATAATAACACAATAGTTGTCTAGAATTTCTAAGACAAGATGTAGGCTGAAATGTTAAGAGGGGCTAACATAGCTTGAAATAAAAAGAATCAGAAATAGCAGGATGGTAATAAGTCAATTTTTTGATATTTACACTCAAACATTTGAAAACAGAAGGAATAAGTAGCATTTGATTGTTCATTATGTGTCAGACATTGTGCTATGCCCTTTATATATATTCTTTTATTTAATCTTCACAATGAGGTAAGTACTTTTGTTACATTTTTTTTTTCTCATAGTCAAGGTCAGGACTAATAAGTGAAGGAGCTGGGATTCAAGCTTTCACCTCTAGCTTTAGAGCTTGTGGTAGGAAGTACCACATCAACCTTACCCCCTTGACATATTTCTGTTTCCTTGGCCCCAGGAAGAAGAGAGCCCAACCTAAATTAATTGGCCTGTAGTGCAGTCTTATTGCCTGATGGGTGGGATGTTGTAGAGGAGGAAAGAGGACCAGACTCGCTGAGTAAAGTAGACACCCATAGGCAGAGCAGTGGCCAAGTCCTCCCTTCCAAATTCACTTTCTATAGTCTCTTCACAAGTTTCCATCACAGGAAACAACACAGCCTGCATTTTGAATTGAGATTCTTCTTCTTGAAAGTCAACTGTAACCAAATTAATTTCCTATAGTTTACAAGATTAGTTATTTTTATTTACCATTTAATAAATTCAACATTCTGCTAAGAAACAGTATTTTGAAAATTTCTGTTGAAAAGTCCTTCCATTAAGTATGTACGATTTAAGCCATTTTTGGTAGTGGTCCATTTCTTATCACCAGTTATTCTAGGTGGCTCCACTGAACTGAATCTTTATTTACAATATATGGAAAAGTGGTTTGTAGCTATCTTTAGCAAATCTTTTTCTTCCTTTATGAAATACTTATTTAAAAAATAGCATTACTCCTGGGATCAATATTCAGAAAAATTGTAGGAAACATGTAAATTGGTATATAAAAATATGGTTATTATGTAGAAGATAATTTTAATTTAAAAAGAGTGTCAAATACTAATTGTCAGTATAATAGCAATACAGCACTTTAAAATGAATGTCTTCTTTAATCCATTATAGTATATTTTATATAAGAAAGTCATTTAAGATTTCTGCAATTCTAATTATTTAATGGTAATTAAAACAACAAGATTCTTTCATTTCACAATATTCAGAACTTTGAGTGAATTTTCAAACTGTGATCTGTGTTCTACCTAACTCTTACTTTATTCGGAGGAATATCAAAATTGTTCTCCCCACTTAACAGAGATAATTCAAACCTCATAAAAGTTGCTTAACTTCCAATGGTACTCACTACTTAATTAATACAAATGATTTATTAGCTGTCATTTTGAACACTATTTTTTATTGCTTTCAGAGAAGTATCATTAATGTTACATCTCTGAAGATTAAAATATTAACAACTTTAGATTGATTAGACATTTAAAAGAACCATGTAAATCTAGCTAAATTCACAAAAGAGGTTTAATAGGGCAAATTAAAAGTCTGTGGATAGGGTAGATACAAAACAGTGGACGTTGGTATTGTTAGAACATCAATTAGGCCCTTTATAATGATAAATAAAAAGTATATGATAGTTGCAGAGATAAAGAAAAATAAATAAACAAGAAAATTATAATTTGAAGTAGAAAATGTGTGCAACTAATTCCTCTGAATTGTTTATAAAGTTTATATAACAGACCAAGAAAAATGCACTTAATATTATAATACATTTTCACTCCTGAGAATAAGATACATAAAGTATTTTTAAGTCATTGTTGAAATTGTACTTTGCATATAACTTACCCAAACAAGAGGTTTCAGAGTCTATGGTTTCAGTGATTCATTTTCTTTCAAACTTAAATACATACAAAAGATTCACTTAGCTTTTTATGGGTTTTGTTCTCCATTAATTATGTTGAACATATTTATTCAATAGTTTTAACTTAGGTAGCTCGCTTATTAATTAGGATCTACTCATCCACAAAAGTCATTAGTGCAAATTTACAGACTGATCTGATTACTAAAAAAACAAAATTTAGTGATTTAAAAGTGAAAACAAAACTAATACAATCTTATATCTTCAGTAGAGAAGTTATGTGATGAATAGTATAAAATCAATGATTCCAATATTTAGGAACTTTATTATGAAATCAAGAAAAATACCAAAACCAACATATCATACTGCTCCATTCTTGTCATTCAAATAACTAATACAGTTCTGTTTTCAAGTCTGGGTATAAAACATTTCTCTGATTCTTTATAGACCTCCTTGCTGTCTGTCTGACAAAGACTCTGTCCTTAACTAAACTTTAGTCAGTCTCCGCTGGGCCCTCTTCTCGACTAGGCCTCATCTTTGGGTCCTGTCTTTGATTTCTCTGGTCCAGCTGTAGCAGGAATCCTTCTAAGTCAATTTAGAGAGGATCTCCCACCCTTGATATGTTATCATCCTGTTCCATCTTCAATAAGAATCCTGTTAAGTCAGTTTAGCAAGAATCCCCCTATTCCTTGATGTCTCCTCTTGGTAATTTTTCCATCCACTGACCCCTCATTCTGTCCATTGCCCATAGGTCCCCAGGTGTGTTTATTATAATCAGAGTTGAACCCAATCTCTTTCCTCTGCTGTGATGGTCCTAATACTTATCATCACAGCAATCCTGAATAAAATCTGCCTTATTTTAACACATATCAGAATAATTTTTCTTTTACTCCCCCTTTTTTTTTGTTCTGTAATAAACGCAGTAATAAATAGTCCAGTAATAAACGCAGGCATAATCCACATAGCTATTCCACATCTTACAGTTAGCAACTTAATGTATTTCTCTACAGGTTTACACAAGCATTGATTCAAACCTTTAATATTTGACATTAAAGTAAAAGTAAACATAGAAGTAAATTCATTAGCTACTCATTGCCTATATGGTGTCTTGTAGCCAAACCCATTATTTTTTTTTTATAGATGAGATTATAGCCTCTAACACTCTGTTAAATATTAGTGCTACCTCTGAGGCAGAAAACAAGTTCCAATTTTTCACTATTTACCTACTAGAGTGGCTGTGAGCAAGTCATTCATCCTCTCTGAGCCATTTCCTGCATTCTTAAAACAGGAAAACATTATTATCTATCTTACAGGATTATGGTGAGAATTAAAAGTGCTAATAAATTCCAAGTGATTGGATTGGCTCTTGGAATGCAATAATTCTCAATAAATGTAAGCTCCACAAAAATAATCAAAAGGAGAAAACAAACCCATGGCTGCCACAGAGTACCTTGTGTCATATAAAATATCATTAACCATTAAGAGAGAAAAAAAAAGGCCAAATTTACTTTCCAACTTTACATTCAGTTCTCAAGTTTCTGTTAATTGACTTTTTAAGTCACAAATTTAGTTGGTACCAAACACAAGCTTTATAAAGTCAGATTTGTGTGCTGATATTATTCTTAGTGTGTATTTGGAAAAATGCAAAAGGAACAGAAATACAGAGCCAGATACGAGAGCCATAGATATCGATTGACAAAGATATACAAACTCAAGACCTGAAATAAACATTTATCAATAAATTAACAAATAACTAAAACCAGTCTGACCTTATAGTCCTTCACAAGAATTTTTTTTGCTATTATAAATGCTCCTGAGATGAGAACTCTGGAAGAGTGGCTATGGTCCCTTCTCTCATGTCTGCAGCAACAGATCTCAGTGGTAGGCTTGGTTCCTCATTCCAATTTTTTGACCTCATAGAATAATCATTAAACATTGTGCTTCTAATATTCCAATTCTCCTCATTATTCCTCTACACACATTTTTTTTCATCATAACAATTCACTAACTGAGTGTTTACTATGGATCAGGCACTCTCTAGATACTTTATATTCATTATTTATTTCATACTCACAACTTTTTAAGTTAGATATTATTATTACAGGGGGAAAAATGGGCTCCAAGAGATTAAGCATCTTACCCTAGATTACAGAGCTGAAAAATAGTGGAGCCAAGAGTTAAACTCAAGCTGTTAGAATTTAAAACCTAGCTCTTTTTTCTGCTATGCAGCCTCCCACACTTTCACTTTTAAATGAAAAAATAATAACTCTTAAAATAACTCTTATGTCTGTCTTCTTTTTGGCATTCCAATTGTTGCCAGAAGCTATATTTTATTTAAGATTCAGTTTTTTCAAGTATTCTTTTCCAAAAGTGTGCTCTTTTACTTTCTAAAGAACATACTGAATTTTGCTATTTACAGTTCTGAGACTTTTAAAAGCATGCAAAACCTGACAACCTAGAAGAAACTTCTGTGTTGCTGCCTGGTTCCCTTTGAGTCTCTATTTTTACCTAAGGGGTATCATCCAGACCTAGCTCTGCTATAATTCTAAAAGACTGCATTCACATATAATTGAAAACAAAAATTTTAAATAAATTAGCACTAATAAAAAGGGAATAGAATAAAAAGATAATATTGTAGTCAGACTATAGATAAATATTAATATTTTATGTTTATAGGTTTATAGTTTCTCATCATCATACAAACTCTATGTAATAAAAATGCACCCCTCAGCACACACACACACACACACATACATACACACCCTATAAACCAATGTTTAAGTGTCTTCTAGATCAGGTTGTGAACAAGGAACAGCCACAACACAGAAGTCTGACAATAGGTAGGGTAAATCCACACAACACCTTCACGAGTTTCCAAGGTATGTGAAAGAAAACTGCCCTATGTAACTCAAAAAGGTGATCAGAAAATCGTATATGTAGGGGACAATAGAGAGTGAGAGTGAGGGAGAGGAAAGAAATCTGATGGCGATGGCAGAGCACCCTTTTTTCCCCTGTGGTATCAAAAATCCTGTCCCTTGGGGTGTTAGTCCAACCAACAGTTCCCAGCAGTCTCCTCAGTGGCTTACTGCCATTGCATCCTCATTGCTGCCCAGGGCTGCAGGTGGAGTTGGGACCTCACAGTCTCACAGGTGGGGGGCCCAGTGTTGGGATGTGCTCTTTCCTCTTGGCCTCAGTTCTCTGGTTTTTCTGGTAAGGATGATCCATTCTCAAATTGCTGACTCAGGCCTCCATAGCCTCAGTGCCCTGTGCTTTCTGTCCTACATATAACTTCTTTCCAGGGCACTGAGTACTCCAGTAGGGCCAAGTCAAAATGGACTCTGGTGTTCTCAGCCTTGTAGATCCAGAACTAAAGTCTCTGCTTTCTTTCTGGGGCATACCACTACTGTATTTCCCTTCCCTGTTTCTTTTTATACCACATAATGAAATAGCCATAGCTTCCAATCTTTTGAAATCTATGAGATTAGTAATGGATAATTAAACAGTATATTTTTAAAGTAGAAAAGCATGGTATCACTATATGGGAAAAGTAAACAAAAAATTTTTTTGCACAAACCTCATTTTGAAAGAAAAATATTACATATAGACAAACTTCTAGAGGCAAAAGTAAGAGAAGGAAGATTATCAAAAAACTTGCCTTAGAATCCAAAGAATAAATATTTTTTAAAATCCACTAAGTTACTTTTAAAGTTTTTCTTTAAATTTGTATTTCATTTGTTATTATTTTGGGGAAGATTTTACCACATTTTTAAGATAAAGAAGAAAGCCTTTTCTAAAGCTATGTCCTTTACTTATTTCCTCTTCTAGCATCTGGGAGCAACTGAGTGGCACCATTATATTTTCCTCTGAAGCAAGGACTCCAGAATTCTATTCCTTTAGCCAGGCAATGACAGAGTCTGCTCTCTCAGACACTGTCCTACACTCCAATGTTTAAGGAAAAGACAAGGGCTTGGAGACAGTCCTGTAGATGTAAAAAACCTTGGCTTAAAACAACAAAAGCAAAATGACACAAGGTACAAAAGGTAGAAAGACCTGTTGACCTGGAGCAGGGAGAGAGGGAGAGGATGGTGTGTGATGGGGCCTGGGGACCCAACTGCAGGTTATAGAGAGAAGCATTTGGAAGAAACCCTTTATTCTGCTCCTCCGCTGAGAGAAGGCTCTTGCTGGCAAAGGGGAAGAGGAGCCATCAGGAAGGTATTGTGGGGTAGTAGGCGAGACAGGGCAGATGCCCAGGGTCCACTCCACTGCAGTGCCAGCTCCTCTGAGGGTAAGGCCTGGCACTGGGTGGAGAGATCCAACCCCCTCTACTTCACTGTCCTCTGACTTCAGGGCTCTGTCTCCTCACCCACCCTTCCTCCCACCTGCTCTCACCATGATGACAGAACCAAAGTCATGCTGGATTCACATTGCTGTCCCTGCACTTAGATCCCAGCCACCCACACCCTGCCTGCTGGGTTCCTGCCTACCTTCTCTTCTCATCTTTTTCTGTCCATTCTCTCTTTAAAAGCTCCATGCTTGTCCCTACCTTTAGTCCCTACTTGGCTATGGTCAGCTTACACTCTGGAAAGTCTAATTCTTCTGCTCATTCAGATGTCATAAAGCACAAATGAGCCTCTGGGACCACTCCACCAAAACAAGTGAATCCTCTCATCCCAGACCAAGCCACTCCTACAGCATCGTTTGTGTCCTCCCTTAGAATGAAAGCTCCTGGAACCTGCCGTGCCTGACTCAGCCCCAGCAAGAAGCAGGCTCCTTGCTAAATCTGTGACAGAATAGAACAGTAAAGATAAAACCTCCTTCCCAGGGGAGTCATGAGAACTGCCTTCATGTCTGACTACATCTGGTCAAGCCAAGCACCTAGGAAACACTTGCCACACAGAAACTACTGTCATATTATTAATGGTAATGCTGCTAGTTATTTCACCCCACTCATGCTTATTGAACACCTCCTACATTCCAGAAATCATGTTAACAGAGACAAAATGATCCCTTCTTTTATGGAACTTAAAATTCATGGGAGAGACATTAAGTAAATACAAATATTGAATGAAGTTGTCAAAGAGCAAGCACAGCATGGCACTGGAGAAGCATGTAACAGCAGTATCTAACCTTTTAAAATGAATTTATGTATGCTTTCTTTACTCAGCTCTCAGATCTTGATGACTGCCTGCTCATATTTATAAACACATCCATACCAAGATGCTTCATTTCTTTGTAGACCTGTCACGAGTTCCCCTCCCCATTCCACACACACACTAAAACTGGCTTCACCTGCAACTTTACCCAGGAGATTTGAACTCAGAAGTGGTTTGCTTTTCCAGCTTGCTCCCTCCCCCTTCCTTCTGAGTACTTTCTAGTTTTCCAAATTTTCCTGATCCTTTCAAGACCACTGCACTGTGCCTCCCACAGAGATCCTCTTTTACTTATTTAATTTGACTTTATTTTTAGAATAGTATTATGTTCACAGAAAAATTGAGCAGAAAGAACAGAGAGTTCTCATATACTCTAGCCCCACCCACCCCATGACCACACATCTTCCTCCACTATCAACATCCCATCAGAGTGGTGCAATTACAAATGATGAGCCTGCACTGACACATCATTATCACTCTAAGTCCATAGTTTACATTAGGGTTCACTCTTGGTATTGTATATTCTATGGGTTTAGACAAATGTATAATAACACTTATCTACCATTATAGTATCATACAGAATAGTTTCACTGCCCTAAAAATCTTCTATGTCTGTCTATTCATCCCTCCTCCCTTCCACTTCTGACAACCACTGGTCTTTTTACTATCTCCATCCTCTTTTATTTTTAAGGACTCTAAAGCTCCATACTCCTACGGCTGTGTATGCACTAAAACACACTTAAAGAAAATCTTTTCAATAAATGGTATTGGGAGAATCGGGCAGATGCATACAGAGAAAGAATGAAAAAAAGAAAGAAAGAAGGAAAGAAAGGAAGAAAGAAAGAAAGAAAGAAAGAAAGAAAGAAAGAAAGAAAGAAAGAAAGAAAGAAAGAAAGAAAGAAAGAAAGAAAG
>PVKZ01007911.1:0-19411 GCA_004027375.1 Macroglossus sobrinus | reverse complement strand
CACCAGCTATCTCTAGGTGGTCTCCCATCCTAGTGCTAACCAGGCCCGAACCTGCTTAGCTTCAGATACCAGACGAGGTCAGGCGCAGTCAGGATGGTATGGCCGTAGACTGAGGTGAGGTTTTGTCCTTAAAGACAGGAGGCTGGAGACGAACCAGGGTGGGGGAGCTCGTGGCTGGAGTGCAGGATCCAGGCCACAGGCTCCATGATGGTTATGACAATGACGACACTAAGTCCACAGGTTGTGACTGTCCTGTTAGGTGCCACGTACTCAGCCACATGGAGACAGAGGCTCCGCTGGGTGCTTTGACCAGGCTGAGTCTCAGACCTGGGGTCCTGCTCCTCCCACTGCATAGCACTGTGCTCCAGTGAGAAAGAGCCCTCCCCCTCCCAGCCATCAGGTACAGGGAAGAAGGCAAAGACTGGGATGATGCGGTCAGACCCCTGTGATTGGGGGCCATCTATCATCCATCGGCACTGCCTTCTCAGCTGTGCAGTGGGGTGACAGCTACTCTGCTCCTCCCCAGTAAATTGAGGGTTGAATTCTAGGATCCGTGCACCATGCCCACCCCAGGGTCCAGCATGGGAACGGTGCATGCATACCAGCACTCGTTGTCCTGCTCCTGTTGTTTTTCTTGGCCCCAGTCAGGGCCGGGTTGTCTGCTGATAGTACAGAGCAGTGACGTGGGAAGGGGATGGAGAAGGATGGCATCCGAAGGGCTCAGAGGAAACACCTGACAGTGTTATCTGAGGTGACAGCTAACCCAGCTAAGGTTGGAGACTCAGGATTTGTGCTCAGGAGCCCTGGGAGAGGTGGCAGGGAGCTCAGGAACCTGCAGCCCCTTGGGAGAGGTGAGGCCAGGGAGCTGAGCATTCAGGTGGGCGAGGCTGGGGAGAAGAATCAGCACAGCAAGGTCCCTGTCTGTGCTAGGAGAGGGCAAGAACCCGCCCACTTGTTCAAGGGGCCCTCGCCCCTCCTCTCTGGTCCCTTGAGACTCAGGGCCCTCCTTTTTGGAACTGACCACACACTATCCTGAGTGCCCTTCTCTAGCTGTCCTCCCCCTGTCTCCTTGAGCTCCCCAAAGACTCCATGTGATGAAGGAGGCATCCCAGTCACCAGCCCCTTCCTTCGGGCCTGTCAGCTGACTATATGGCCATAGAAAGCAGGACCCAGCAGGAGCCAGCACTCTCTGCTCCCCTACCATCCGGGTGGTGGGGGCGGAGGGGATTCAGGCCCCGCCCCCCACGGAGGAGCTGGGAGCTTGGGGAGCTGTTGGCCCTGGGGCCTGAGCACGGAGGGCTGGCATTGATGCTTATTGACCTTTATGCTTCTGTGTTTCCGCAGGCCACCTGAGGCCCACAATCTCTGGGAAGATGAAATTCTCCTGCCTCTCCTTCCGGCAGCCTTACGCGGGCTTTGTCTTAAATGGGGTCAAGACCTTGGAGACGCGTTGGCGCCCCCTGCTGAGCAACCGCCGGCACTGCACCATCGCCATCCACATTGCTCACAGGGACTGGGAAGACACTGCCTGGAGGGAGCTGCTGCTGGAGAGGCTGGGGCGGACCCCCGCTCAGGTTCAGGCCTTGCTTGAGCAAGGGGAGAAGTATGGCCGTGGAGTGATAGCTGGCAAGTGACGATACCCTGAGCACTGCTAAGATAACCCCACAAGCACCCCTAGGCACCCCTAGGCACCCCTGGGCACCCCCGGGACCACGCTGGGAGTTTGGGGGCTTGTTTGCTCTTGAACCTGTTGGGGCAGGGCTGTTGTTTCTTTAAACAGCACAACTTCAAAGGGGTGGCAAGAGACCCGGGGCTAGGGGTTGGTGGGCCGAGTTCCACTGAGGGCCTCAGTTCCATTTGGTGGTCTGAGAGGCAGGGGCAGGTCGGCGTCTGTCTGTGATGTTCACCTGTGTGTATGTGTGTACACACACGTGTGTGCCAGTGCAGACCATGAGAGGCTGCACAGCACACAGGGTCAGGTGGCCTCCAGACAGGGCTGCCTGCCTGACTTCACGCACCGGCCCCGCCTCCACCGCCCATCGCATCCTGGGCAAGTCCCGTCACCCCTCAGTGCTCGAGGCCCCACGTTAGCTTAGTGGTTGGGGACCTGATTGCCCGTGGGTTCCCCGCAGCAGCCGGGCCCTCCTGACCTGCACATGCGGTCCTCAGCAGTCAGGCTGCAAGCTGCCAATGCCTGGGTGGGGGTGCTGAGGACAAGGCCCTCTCCTGTTCATTCCTCTCCCTCCCTTGGCCTCACTCAGAATTCCCTGAATGCAGTTTGGGACATGGGAGTGGTTATTGAGAGGGACCCAGTTCCTTCCGTGTCTACTGGGTGATGTCAGCTCAGTCTCTGGCGGTTGTGACTTTGAATGCCTGTGTTCTGTCACAGGCAGGCCTTGTTTGTGGAAGGTGAAACATCTGTGTGCTTCTCTCTTGGTGCCCAGGGCTCGTCGATGTTGGGGAAACTTGGCAGTGCCCGGAAAGCTTAGCTCCCGATGAGGTTGTGGAGCTGGAAAATCAAGCTCTACTGACCGACCTGAGGCACAAGTACCTGACTGCGCTTTCAAACCCCAGGTGGCTCCTGGAGCCCATACCCAGGAAAGGCGGAAAGGATGTCTTCCAGGTCGACATCCCAGAGCACTTCATCCCCGTGGGGCAGGAGCTCTGACGAGCGAGGGCTTCTCAGAGGAAGCGTAGCGAACACTGAGCCCACGGATGACTGTGAACTTGCCGTCATGCCGCGGACCTATAGGTCAGGCTGACCTACAGGTTCAGCCTGAAGTGGCACCACTGGCGAGCACTCCCCGCCATGTGCTGTCCCGTGAATAGATTTCTGCACTCAGATGCAGGGAGCTCCCTCGTGAGCTGCCCCTCTGGGCTCCTTGACACTCTCATTGACTTGGATCTTTAGGAAAAAGAGGAAGCTGCCACCAAATGTCTTGGCGTTGCCACTCCTTTTGGCCCTGCCGGTTCCCGGGTTGTACAAAGAAATATGTTTTAAGAGAAGCGGTCAGGGCTCGGGGCTCCCTTGCATGATCCCCCCCTCTTTGTTCTGGTCAAACTGCCAGAACTTTTCAGAGGCACCCAGGGAGTGTTGTGAGAGGGCTGGGAGTGGGCGCCAAATGATCCCCTGAGGGCAACCCGACAGGGACGGCCTCATTCACCGTGAAGGGGACATCGGACTTGGAAACAGCACCTGTCTGTCCTGGCAAGTGACTCTTAACTCTGTTGTAAAAGTGTCCCTTGGCTCCGGAAGCCGTGTGTTACACATGTCACACAGCTACACCATGACCAAAGAAAGGATCTGAAATATGGCTCTGATGGGAAAGTGTTGAGTACTGTTGTTTGTTTTGTGGGCAACCTTTTATTTGGGTCACTGCTTAGCAAAGTTCGTAGTGGTTGTTAGCTGGGGGATGATGGGCTTTCTCCCAGGCATTGACCGGAATGGCACGAGTTCTGAGCCACACTCCTGTAGTCATGCACCCCTTGGCAGATGAGGTGGCCCTAGTTTTGGGTGGACCTCTCTGGAAGACTCCTGGAACTTGAGCTAGAGATGCTAGGCTGCTGATCAGGAACTTCGTGGCATCACAAGGGGATGATGATGAAAGATACTCCTGTTACAGGACACATGGATAATGTAAGGTGAGTCCCCCAAGGTCAGGAGCCAAGCTGTTCTGTCTCTTGACCAGCAGGTGAGGCTCAGGAGACCAGGTGTTCCTGGGCTCACCTTAGAACTCCCTAGCCAGACCCTTGGCTGTGCATGCGAAATTGCTGCCACTTCAGATTGCAGAGGACAACAGGCACCAAAGCCTGTGTCGAGCTGGGATTTCCAGCCTTCTCAGGGTCATCTGATGAGGTGTGTGCAGCATGGAAATAAGAAACACAGATTCACAGTTCTCACTGAATTGTTTACTCCCACCAAGCTTTGTTTTTTTATTATTAAAGTGGAAAATACATTCATGGTTACAAAGTGGTGACTGTTATCTGTCACCAGTGGCCTGTGAGTTTAGGGACTTGGATTGTCCTTGAAGTGTTCACAGGGTGCACACTTGTAATCTGAGGGGTTCTCCTCCTCCACCTGCTCCTCCTCCTCCTCCTCCTCCTCCCCCCCCTCAGGTGCATTGGTTGGGGCCATGGCTGAAAGCGCAGCCATCAGCATGGAATAACAGGTGTTGTACAGAGACATCACTGAATTGAAATCCGGGGGGCCTGTGGGCTCTTCCCCTGCACCATCCCTTGCGGCAGTAGCCGTGGGCCCAAATCTGACATTCCGGGATGTGCCCTCTCCACTAGGACCAGCTGGCTCACTAGGGTAAGTTTCTTCCCTGGCACTTCTGGCCATATTGTCAAAAGACACATAATTAGGTAATGTGAATGAACGGGTGCCACTAGATCCCTGAACATTTGGGTCTGTCTTCTGGTTTCTTGCGTCGCCTTCTTTGCTGCGCTGCTTAAGCTGGATTCGTAAGGAGCGTCTTGTAGGGGCCGCTGCTTGCTTCTTTTTCTTTGCAGTTGAGTTGGTACCTGGCAAAGTGTTGATCATCAGGTGACCCTTTCTCTTGATGTTATCGATGAGCTGCGGTTTATCCCTTTGAAAATTGGAATTACGATAGATCTGAAACAAAATTAATCATGTTAGTCATTCTGGGAGAAAATACATCTGTTTTGACATTAACTGGCCTCTGAGTCTTTAACCACCCTGCAGGTTACCTCTAAGAGAGTGATAGTTCCCTGTGAAAATCTATACTTTCTCATCTGTGATAAATACTGTCTCATTTGAAGAGTTATCCTTGGAAAGGAAACCCTTTCGGTTTATCATTCTTGGTTAACTAGGAAGCTGTTCAATAACAGAGAATATGGGAAATGGGAGGGCTTTCTACTTTACCATTATCCTGTTTTTTCCTGAACGAGATACTGAGGGGCCTCTCGGGCGTATTTTGCTGAACCCATGGAGATTCAGCAGACGGATAAAACTCTTCAAGCTGTCGGTTTCGAATATTTGGTCAGCACCCCTCCGGCGAAGAACCTCCCTCTGGAAAAGATCTTCCTTGATGACCACGGTGTCTCCGGCATCGTTCCAGCTCACAGATGTGAAGGCGTCGTCCTCCACTATCATCCACAGCTTTCTTGGGAAGGGGAGCCCGAGAAGGGAGCTGTTCCCTTCTACATTGGCAGGGCCTCCATTTGGGTTTTGTGGTTGTGGGTTCTCGTGGGGGCCTGGATCTTGGCTCATGGCTTGAGCTTGGCCCACAGCTGGGTCTGGGCTCGCAGCTGGATCTGGGTTGGTGGCTGGAATTAGACTTGCAGCGGGGTCTTGGCACCCGGCTGGAACCGGGCTTGCCATTGGACTTGGGCTCATGTCTGGACATGGGCTCGTGGCTAAAATTGGGCTCGCGGTTGGATCTTGGCTCGAAACTTGATATGGGCTTGCAGCTGTTTCTTGGCTTGCAACTTGATATGGGCTTGCAGCTGTATGTGGGCTCATGCCTGGAACAGGGCTTGGGCCTGCATCTTGACTCGCAACTTGATATAGGCTTGCAGCTGGATCTTGGCTTGCAACTTGATATGGGCTCTCAGCTGGCTGTGGGCTCCTGGCGGGAACAGGGCTCACAGCTGGATCTTCGCTCATGGCTGGATCTGGGATCACAGCTGGACCTTGATTCATGGCTGGATCTTGGCTCATGGCCAGATCTTGGCTCATGGCCGGATCTTGGCTCATGGCCGGATCTTGGCTTGTGGTCAAATCTTGACTTTCAGCTGGCTCTGGCCTCGCGGCTGGCTCTGGGCTCACGGCTGGATCTTCATTCGCAGCTGGATCTGGGCTCATGGCTAGGTCTTGGTGGATCTCCAAGACCTCCCTTGAATCCGCATCTGCATCATGGGATGACCCCAATGGATCCCCTGTTGCTGGCTCTCCATTCCCCAGTGGGGCCAGCTTGGCTTCATCTACCTCGTCTACCATGTCAGTGTTCTGACTAGCCATGGTGGAGCTAGTCTAGACCAGGAGCATTGCTGCCCGAGACCCTATCACTAAGGGCTCAGGTCACAAATGACGTCGGTCACAGCAGGGATACCCAATAAATACTGTCCACAGAATTCTAGAATCTTGGTTGTGGGGCAACCAGCCGCTTGAGTCATGTTTCTCTTTATGTGTCACGTGATGTCACAAAAGTGTCTCACAGGTGCTCTGGAGAGGGGGCCCTGGCCAACTATGGGGGAGGACATGGGTATAAGCCCCCCAGCTGTTCTCTTTTCAGAAATTATTGAAAAGCAGGGTTTGGATTCCCAGAAAAGGCTCCTGTCTGCTGCCAGGCACATCCTTCCATCTTCCTAGGCGCTGGATAGGTTGAGAAGCCATGATGCTATCGGCGCTCCCACCCGTAGAAATGGGGGAGGCCTGTAGCTGGCCTCTCTGATTAATCTGGGGCCAGGCTTTGGTTAGTCCTAGCTTGGCTACCACCAACACTGCCTGGGACAGATCGGCCCCCTGGGGAACTGTACTTCTCAAAACAAGGTGGTTGGCCCGGTCTCCCTTGATAACCCCCTCTTTCCCTCCCCCTATTTCTGAGTTGGTCTCTTCCAGCTGCTCCTGCTGCTTGGTTGGTCTTGCTCAGATGGGCCCAAACAGAGTCCTGTTTTCTTGCCCTTGCTTGACCAGGGTGGGCCTGTGCTCCAGCAGGTGGGAGCACTCCTCTGGTTCTTTATTCTCAGTGTCACACAAAGCACCTCAGACACAGTGTTACCCATGGCTCCAGCATCCGTGTGCATGGCCACCCCTCTGCCATGCTGGAGACTCCCCACTGGAGCTCTGTTTGCCCCCACAATTTCATTTCCCTCCAGGTCACAGCAGGGTCGGCTTTGGTTCCGTTTCTTGCCCATATGATAACTTCTCATTACCCAAGATGGGCCCACTTTGGGGCACCTGCATTTGCCCTTCTCAAGTCACCACCCCAGACCCTTGGGTTCAGCCCCCTTCAGGCCTCTGCACCCCATTTCCTTTCTTCACTGAGTTGCTTTGGTGAGATTCACTGAGATTTCTGGCCTCCCACTTCTAACTTGGATGTCCTTTGGGATTTCCCCCTTTTAATGACTGATTGGGGGGTTGGCATACATTCAGTTCCTGTTGAAACAGCATTTCACTGATCCACTCTCATGCCAGTGTTGCTCTTCTTGCCCAAGCCTGCCTCCAGCCCCCACACGTGAGTCCCGCTCCTGCCGTTGCCTCAATGGTAGGTATATTGAGTCGTTTTGTTTAGGTTAAACACTTTTCAAGGAGCTGACTTTACACGGATGCACTCCCAGGGGAAATCCCTACTTGTTTAGCGAGCGTGACTGAAGGAGGCCAATGTGAAGATCATCGCCAATGTGAAGTTCATCATCAATGTGTATTTGAACATAGCTGAGGACCTAGCTGCGGGATGGCCCAAATCCCAAATTCAAGTCACCTTCACCATGGCAGAGGATACGACGGGCTCTGGTGATCCATGTTCTCTAGCCCTTGTGGACAACTTTGTTCTCAATACCCACTCTGTATAGGGAGGTACTGTGGTACCATGGAAAGGGCCTGCCTACACAAGTGCTCAGTCCTTGTCCCAGCTCTGCCCCTAAGTGAGGTCATTTGCCCTCTGTGGGGATCAATCCTTTGTTCCTAAAAGGGGAATGCGAAGGCTTTGGGAAGGACCTCCCAGGATGCATTCCAGTTGAGGACTGCATCCTTAATGGGCCCCCAGGTCTAGGTTCAGGCGCGGGCTTCTAAACAAGTTTAGGGAGCATTCATTCAAGAAGTCAGTTGACCCTGTGGGGTCGTGCCCCAGAGGCTAAGAAATGAAGGGAAGGACATCAGTGGCTTCTCAAAGGGGGCCTCCTTGAGTCTGATTAAACAGCCAGCTCCTTTCAGTTACATACCAAAGCCTTGTTTCTTGAGTGAGTTCTTGAAAGGATGAAACGAGATTTCCTTGTAGCCATTTCTGGCTCACGGTCGCAGCTCTTCAAAGGGATTTGCTCATTTGGTGGGAGGGAAATGGGAGAGAAGAAATGACTCTGGAAACCACAGTCTGGCATTCTGTGCAGAGCAGCTCATTCTTTGATATGATTCAGGCACTACGTCACAAGCCTTGTGTGGGACCATGATCTAATGTTCCTTATTTTAGGAGTCACTGAATTTCCACTGGGGTGCAGATTCTAGGGCAGCAGGCTCACCTTGTCCTCTGTTGATGAAACATGCACAGTGCTGACTTCAGCCAAGTTGAAATAAGGCATTATGGAAACGGCCTCCCTCAGCTAAGCCCACTCAGTCCCAGAATGCCAACCAGAAACTGTGGCCGCCAGTCAAATAGCTTTATTAGGTACTCACCACACTCAAGACTTTTTTGGAGAAGTAACTGGTTTGCTCTTTAGAAGTCCAAAGGCCCTAAATATGACCCATATCTGTAGCCATTTTATGAACCAAGTCCCCAGAGTCAGGTGACTCTAGCAGAGTGCAGCTAATGGGGCTTCCAGGACAGCCCCCCCCCCGCAAGGGAAAATGATGTCAGTCTAGACTTGACTGTGGCTTCTGCACAGCCCTGAGCCATGGAGAAAGTGCCAAGCTCTGGGCTGTGGGACCCAAAGCCTGGGGCTGAACATGAGGCAAGCCTGGCTATGTGGCCTTGCCTGCCACCATCCCCTCCTGGCCCTGTCTTGCCTCTGGGTTCCAGTGGGACTAGCCTCCCTACTGGTCTCCCTTGGTCCCGAGCACCTGCCATGCCCCTGCAGATGGTTTACCTGGCACCTGAGGGTCTTTCCCAACCCTGGCTTGGAATACATCAGGTGCAAAGACACCAGTCCTTGGATGTCCAAGGCCTGCCTCTCCCAGCCTGGGGTCCCCTGCACCCATCCTACCCAGCTACTTTCACACACCATCACTAGGTGCCAGCTCCAACGGGGCTCCCATGGGCCCCTGGTGCTACTCTCTGACACACCGTGACCCCTGTTGCAGATGGTCCTCATGTTGCCCCCTCATGTGACATCACTCCTCTTTCTCCAGACGCCACTCAAGGTACCAGGGTCCTGTTCCAAGGCCACCTCTTCAGTAAGGCCTTCCTCACAGCCAAAGTCCCCTTCATTACTCCCTCCCGGGACTCTGATTTCCAGTTCTGGTGGGGATGCTCCTGTTCCCCTCTGAGGTTGGACACATGAGCCTGGTCCCATTATACATTTTGGAGAGAAAAATGGTCTGTGTCACCGGGAGCTCGGTGGGTTTTAGTGTCCCTGATAACAGCTCTTCATTGTAGCAGGGACAGGAGGAGCAGCGATGGAGGGCGCCTGCCTCACAGGGCCGTTCTGAGCGCTCTGAGAGTCTATGCCATGTACTCTCCCCCACATTCCTCGGGAAGGTATTAGAAAAGGACCAGCCTAGGCCATGGAGGGGGGCGGGGGAGGCCCAGGCCCAGGTTTCACCCTGAGGAAGAAGTGGAGCTGGACTGGGGCCCACCGCGCACCCCGGCACCCACAGCCTCACCTCCAGAGGGGGCTTTCAGTCTTTGTGAAGCCAACTGCCAACTGCGGAGACAAGAGGCTTTCCTATTGGTGATGTCTCCTTTTGTGGTTGTCCACAGCTAAAGGGATTCTAGGAAACCCATCCCTGGGGGCCAAGAACGGCCGCACAGGGGCCACTGGGTGAAATGGGACTTCCGACAAGAGCCAAGTGCAGTCGATGTTAACAGCCCGCTCCCCTCTCTCACTGTGGGTCCAGGGATCTGGGCTCCAGCTATTTCCACCGGTGTTACTTTTCTACAGTATTGGTAAAGCCTCCACGAGGGGCATCACCCAATGGGAGTTGCGGCAGTGAAGTCAGCCTCAATCACTCTCTCTCTGTTGTATACCCTTCGAGCATTGGAAGCAGAACAAGATGATTATTGCCTCTTGGAGCCCCTGGAGAAAGGAAGACCACTTGAGAGAGGCAGTCTCTGACTGGAGATAGATGTTTAGCAATGGAAGCAGCACGAGTTCAGCCGTGTTGTACAAATCAGCCAAAGACAGCCTCTGTGTATCGGCCCCTAGATTATATATGTCTTCACAGCAGGCTGAGTCTTGTTGGCTCAAGACCCCTGCCAGCACCCAACTCATTTTTACATATCCGATCATTTCAAACATAGCTCAACTGAACAGATTTTTGGCCATTTAGAGCCTGCATGGTTTGTGTACCCCACCAAACCTCACCCTAGCTCTGCCAAGAGCAGATAAGATAGAGCCTTGTGATTTTACAAACTGAGCTGCTGAGTGATGTCACTAAGGCACGTGAGGCCCCCGTCTGAAGCCACTCTCCCAGCTGTCCCCTTGCCTTCCTCCCTTAGTCCAACCTGGCTGCTGTAACAACAACAAAACAAAACAAAACAAAACAAAACAAAAGAAACACAGACTGAGTAGCTTATCAACAACAGAAATTTATTTCTCACCGTTCTGGAGGGTACAAGTCCAAGATCCAGGCACCAGCGTGGTGCAGTGAGGGCCCGCTTCCCGCTTCATGGCAGTCCCCTTCTTGCTGTGCCCTCACCTCGTGGAAGGGTCTGGGGATCTCTCTCTGGAGCCTCTCTTATAAGGTGCTACTCCCAGCCCTGAGGGCTCCACTCTCATGGGTTAAATGCCTCCCAAAGGCCCTAATGCCCTCATATTTGCGGGTAAGGACTTCAACATGCCTTTGACGGGTGCACAAACATTCAGACCATAGCACTCTTCCTGACAGTGCCCCCCTGACCCAGAAGCCCCTGGAGGGTCTCCCACTGTGAGAGACTGCCCTCTACCTCAGCCCTGCTCAGGCCCCACCCAGTAGTAAAGCTTGTGTACTGCTGCCTCTCTGGGCCATATCTTCTTTCCAGATCAGCTCCCAGTCCCTGGAACCTAACAGTTTCCCAGTGAGCTCTTGTGCAATCACATGGCTGCCCCTTAGAGGCAAATGGTTCTCCAACCTGAGGTTCCTGCTCTCCAGGGTTCAATTGGAAGGGACTCTAAGGCTGACAAGCTGAATAGCCACTGATGTTTTAGACCCCAAACTCACAAATCTTGATTGGCTAGCTTTCACTCTCAGCTACAACCCAAAACTCCGCTAGAGGCTGCTTCAGCCTCAGCACGGCCTGTGCAGAATGGAAGGCTGCAAAGCTTGATGAACAGGTCATGGCCTCTGGGCCTCTTTCAGATCTGGGACAACGTTCGGTGGGGTCTGCATCTGTCTGCACATCCTGGGTGCTGTTCTCTACACAGTTTGGGTCCCTTGTTGATGTCGCAGATGAAGGGCTTGATCTCTGATGGGGCACAGTGAGTCGGAGGTGCTTGTGGGCACTTCATTTCTGACCAGGGGATAGCTCTCCTCTCTTGTGGTGCCCCGGAGGCTCCACGGGGGTGGGGTGGGGCAGGGCCCCTCCCTGGACTGGGAGCCCTCTGCGCACTGCTCCCCGGACAGGTCCGACTTGGACTCCCCTTGGGAGGGTCCTCCGCATTGCCTTGTCTGCATTGCCTTGTGCAGGACTAGCCAGGTGAGTTGCAGTTCACAACAAGGAATGATTGCTTATTTGCTCACCTCTCGCCAGGTGTCTCACCAGGGCTCACTGAGCTGTCCCCAGAGGGGCATTGCCCTTTACTCTACCACTCATGGGAGAAATGTCCTGGGTGAAAAGGATTATGGAAACCCACTTTAAAACTTGTGGAAGATTCAGAACTCCATCCTGACTATTTCCTGAACATGTCCCGTCTTCCTGGCTCACGTGTTTGACGTTTGTGAAAATGCTTCGGTGCACACTGACAGCGCTGAGGAGGACACAGTTGGGTGGACCTAGCTCTGTCACTTTCCACGCAGAACAGTTGCTCAGGTCGTCCCCACTGGTCAGGGACAGCCTAAACCGTTTGAAACCAGCTCTCTTTGCCACACTCCTTGGCTCCCAGGAGACACCCTTCTGGTCCTCCAGGTAGAAGCTGGGGCTTCAGTCTCCCCACACTCCTGTGCACTTCCTCCCAGTTGGTCTGACTTGCTGGCCAAGTGGCAGGAGCACAGAGGAGTAACAAAAGGCATCCCACTCACACTTTTTGTCACCACCATCTCTTTTAAGTTTTCTTTCTCTTTGATTTTCTGCAGTTGAAATAAGAATTGCCTAATGTAGGGTTTTCATCTTTTTTTAAATGATGCTTTGTGTTCTCTGAGCTTCCTGGATCTGTGCTTTCATGTCCATCTTTAATTTGGGGAAATTCTCAACCATTATCATGTCAAATATTTCCCCTGTTCCTTCCTCTCTTTGGTCCTTTTTCATCTTTCACTTTTGCATATATTATACCATTTGTACTTGTCCCACATTCTTAGATGTGTTGTTCCATCTTTATCATTTTTTCTCCTTGCATTTCAGTTCTTTCGACAGTTCTTTCGACAGTTCTTCAGGCTTGCTCATTCTGCCCCCAGCTGTGCGCAGTCTGTTGATGACCCCATCAAAGCACTCTTGAATTCTGTTACAGTGTCTTTTTAATAAAATTAAAAAATATATTTTTGTCAAAAGGATAATTTGCAATCCTAACCATTTCTATTCTTACAGTTCAATGATATTAAATACATTCTTATTGTTGTGCAACCATCACTACCACTCATCTCCAGATTTCTTTACGTCTTGCAAAACCGAAACTGTGTCCCTATGAACCTCTATCCTCACCGACTCTTCTCCATAAGCCCTGGCACCTACCATTCTACTTTCTTTCTCTATGAATTTAACTCCTCTAAGTATCTACTATAAGGGGATTCATGCAACATTTGTCTTTTTGCGTCTGGCTTCTTTCCCTTAGCATAATGTCCTCAAGGCTCTCCTGTGTTGTAGCATATATCAGAATTTATTTCCTTTTAAAGGCTGAATAATATTCCATTTTATAGCATTTTGATGATCCATTCATCTGTTGATCTACACTTGGTCTGCTCTCACATTTTAGCTATTGTGAACAATGCTGCTATGAACATGGGTATACAAATATCGTTTTGAGACCCAGCTTTCAATTTTTGGGGCTGTATACTCAGAATTACAATTGATGGAACACGTGGTAATTGCTTTTACTTGTTTTGAGAAACCACCATATTGTTTTCCATGGTGGCCATATCATTTAATATTCCCACCAACAGTGCACAAGGGTTCCGATTTCTCCAATCCTTGCCAATACTTGTGATTTCCTTTTTCTTTTATTTCATTTTTTGATAGTAGCCATTCTAATGGGTGTGAGTTTATATGTTACTGCAGTTTTGATTTGCATTTCCCTAATGATTAGTGATGTTTAGCATCTTTTCATTTGCTCAGTGGCCATATGTATATCTTCTTGGGAGAGAAATTCTGTTCAAATCCTCAGGCTGTTTTAGAATACAGTTATTTGGTTCTCTTGCAAAAACAAAGTAGGTCTATATTTGCTGTCATATATGCTATTCTGCATCCATCTCCTTAAGTGGCAAAGGCATGTGACAGATCAATATGTACATCATGGACAATACCTTATATTTCACAGCAGTCTGTATATAAAAAATCCTAGAATTAGCTTTGAAAACATAGACACAAATATGTCATTTGTGGTGACCTCTGAGGTGGAGGCAAATTTGAGAGGAATTTTGTAAAGAGAGAAATTGTGATTTATCTATATTCTTATTTTTAGATTTTTTTGTAAGAGTATATATGCAATGTATGTAATGTACACGATATGCAGTATATAGCCTACGTTATATATAAGAATATTTATATAAACCTAATAATAGAAATGGTAGAATAGAAATATATTCTGTAGCAGTTTGGCAGGGCCCCCTGCTGTAGGGACCCAGGGACCCAGGCTGCTTCCACCCTGTGGTTTCCCCAGCACAGAGTCACCACATTTCCTGATGAACCGAGGGAGAGAGCATGGAACTGTCATACTGGCTCTCAAGTGCTTGGATGTGACAAGCCATGCTTCTGCTCCTGTCTCACTGGTAAAAGGTCATCCCATGACCCTTTCTAGCTACAGGTGGACTGGCGATGTGGTGTCCCCTGTGTCCAGGAAGGAGAGAAAGATGAGCTATGGATGGGCTTTAAAGTCCCTCCCAGGCACTGTTACGCTGTATCTTCATTGCTTAGAGGAAGTTCCGGGGGTCAGATTTGCCTTGAGATGCTCTGAATTTTTAAGTGCCTACTGTGTGACAGATGCCTTTCAATACAGAGAATCATGTAAATCTCAGCAGGGAGAATTTGCCTCTTCACTGAGTAGAACCTTTCTGCACTTTGCAATATCGTCTATAATAGCCTAAGAATAGCCACAGTAGGCTAAGAATTTTCTCCCTCCTTAGGATGCATGGGTTGAATTTTAATCTGTGAGTCTCTGCTAGGCTCCCTATGACAGAACTTGTTTAAACTCCTGCACAGGTGCCACTAGGCCCACTGAAAACCGTGATTTCCCTGTGGGGCAGGTACTAGACAAGAGACAGTTGCAGGATGGCTAATATTTTTTTTCCTTTTAAATTTGACCTGACACGTTCACCAAAGAACCATTTCTTACCTCCTAGGAGGATTCCAGGATTTCTTTTTAATGTTTTTTAAAGGAATTTTGGTTTCAGTCAGTTCGTTCCTCATTTTACACTTATGATGAGGTGTGAATTTCTGATATCGCTTAAATAAGCTCTTTCATCTGTGTATGTGTTCAGCTCTCACCTTCAACTAAGAAGCCCCTTGAAGTCCTACTGCAAGCTCCAGAATGTCTTCAAAATTCCCCTGCGTAACTTCAGGGTTATATCTCAAGGCCCAGTAGATTACAGGCACAATCACACTCCACTCACAGCCCATTAGGAAAACAGAGTGTGTGTTGAACACTCTGAGAGAGGATGGCCAGATATCTAAACATCCTGGTCCAAAGTAACGCTTCCTATTCAAAAGGCTGTGCCTCTCAGATGGGATTGAGAGTGAGATATGGTAGAGCAGGGGAATTAGACAGGGAGTAGGAATGCTCTCTGCTATGGCAAGGGCAACAGATTCTGTGCAGCCTTCAGAGGAGGCAGCAGTGAGAAACAGGTCAGGTCCCAGACCAGGTGACAGAGTTGGACAGGAGGGCATATGGAGGAGACCTGGGGAATGGTGCTTTCACATGGGAAAGTGCTAGTACTGGGCAGAGATGCTGGCACCTGGCAGAGTCAGCTGTCAACAAACCTCAGACAATCCCCAAATTGTATTTGATTCTCCATGTCACCTTCTTAGGCCTGCTTTTACTACCTGGGCCTCCGGCTCTGACTGCTTGTCATCTGAGAGAAGTGACATGTAGTACCAGGAAGAGAAATAAATTGTGAGGTAGAAAGTCAGCCACAGGCTGGACTGGGTGTGGATATCACAGGCTCTAGACAAATTCAGACCAGGGATCCAGTCTCTACCCTGTCACTTACTAGCCATGTGACCTTGGAAAAATTACCAGGCCCTACAAGCCTCAGGTTCTTCCTGAGAAGTGGGTTTGGTAAGCCCTGTCCTATGGGACTGCAGGAATGTATGGAGTGTCTGTAAAGCACCTGGCACAGTGCCTGCTGTGTAATGGAACTTTGATGAATGACAGTTATTTCTCTATTGTTTTGATCCCAGACTCTTCTGCTCTCTCCTCTGGGACTTTGTTAGGTTGTTTCTTATCCAGGTCATATTAGAGAATATATAGTTCAATAGTACATGGACTAGCCAATCATCCAAAAAGGATGTTCTGTAAACAAAAGTCAGAAAATCTTCTTGATTAAAGGATCTATATTCAAATCCAGGGGCGGGGCAGTCTTCCCAGAAGGATACAACACAGAGTCAAGGGCCAGCCCCTTCCCTCCCGCCAAGCTGTTCTTCCATCCAAAGCCCTTCTTTCCTTCATTTCTGCCCCCACTGAAAATACCCCTTGATAATAATTGGCCAAATTATACTTGAGGTCATTAAACTTCAAACCTAATTAATGCTGTGGGCTCTGGCTCTCCCAAGCCATGAAGAAGAGTGCCTGTCCGGTGAGTTCTGGGCCACACTTCAAAGAAGAGTGACCATATTTCTCTAGAAATCTGGGCAGATGATCCGGATAAAACCCTAGTCCTCCCACTGGGTCCAACGACATGGGGACTGAGTGCAGGGCACTCACTGTTGCTACCCAGATGGCTATTTCTTTCTTGGTTCTCCATGATCCAAAAGGAATATGTCTCAGCAATTTTCCATTTCAGACTTTCCTCTCATGCCCAAGACACTTCATCTCTCCAGTCTAACAGTGCACAGGGCCAGCAAATCTCATGCGTCCACACTAGGTGAGGGTCTGTAGGTCCCTGTTGGATGGACTGAGTGAAGGACAAACATGACTTTGCCCTGATTCTGTCTTGTGAACATTCCATGGTGAAACACACTGCATACTGCCACCAGCCCAGCCCTATCCCAATGGCCTGTCCTACTCAGGAACCAAGGACAGGGTAGACCGAAGACCAATTACTTGCTCCAAAAAGTTCCACAACAGCTGCCACAGATATTTCTCACAGAGAAGGGCAAGCAAGTATCAGGCAGAAGGTTAGTGCCATGCCAAGGAGGCTGGAGTTCAGAACAAACTGTAGATCTGGCTGGGGAATAGGGACTTCTCAGCAAAACATGACCATGGCTGAATCTCAACACACCAGCCACTCAGGGAAGAGTGCCTGTCCAGTGACTCATTCCTTCAAGGTCAGGGATCCTGATTTCTCAGAAAATCCTTGCAGATGATGGGGACAAAACACCTTGATCTCTGTGTTCAAATGCACTGGGAGAAAACTACAGGATACTAGCTCCCTGTAACAGGTGGAGATTTTTACAAGGTCTGAAAGGAACTTCTCAGAACAATTTTCCACTTCAGACTGTCCTCTCAATCCCAGATACACTACCTGCTCAGTTTATCAGAGGCCCCCACCCAGCTCATTACAATAAAACCCCACAGGGAAAATTGCATTTTCCCAAAGGCCCAGGCTGCCTTGGCTTTGGGACAGTTACACTTGAGTCCTCTGCCCTGGAGCCCTACCTCATCTCCACTTCTTTGACTTGCTCTGTAGGACTTGGAGGACAGTTCAACACCTTCTGTATATGACTGCAGTCCCTGCATAATTATTCTATTCGTGGTCTGTCCTGCTTTTCTTAGTGTTCCCTCCACTAACACAGGGCTTTCCAGAGGATAGGGGCTCAGTGAATGTCATAGAAATGAATGAACCACTGAGCAGGGGTCTTCTTTACTCCCAGGAAATGTCTCCCACTTTCTTGAATGAACCAATCAAATTAAGTATTCATATATATTCCATAGAATGACTGAAAAGAAGGGATATGAAGCCAGAATTAACAATGTTTTATTTATTTTTTTCTTGAATACAGGAATTCAACTGCTAGCTTTTTCACATTTCCAAGGAAAGAAGCCTCTTCCAATGCCACATTATCTAGTTCAGGATCACAAACTAACAACAAAGATAAATTTCTAAATTATCAGGGGAGCCAAAGATGCCTCTAAACACTTATTTCCACAATTTGGCCCGACCCTCACTAGCTAGATTGCCAATGACTCTCCTCAGATAGTGAAGAAATGGACTCACTTTGTGCCCAGCAGGAGATGATGCTGGACTTGGGCCTAAAAAATGCCTGTTAGCAGATGTGGCTCAGGACTTCTCTTCTGCATCTCTCTCAGCTCCTTTGGACAAGTATGCAAAGGAACTGGCATCCCTGGAATGGATTCTGAGCAAAAACTCAAGGACTTTGTACTTGGTGGTTTCAGCATGGGCCCTGGGGCCCCAGAGGAACTCATAGCGAGCAGGATCGCTGTTGGGAACCTGCTGGTACTTCACATACTGTTCCTGTACCCAAATATTTGTGATGAGGGCCCTGGGATCCCCATAGATAAAATGCTCCCTCCCATCATACACTTCCATGTCATTCAGGACTGCCCAAACTTTTTCCTCAGAGGCACAGCCACCCTCCACAATGATCACACACAGGAGCATGACCAGGAGGCCGGTTTTAGGCATGCTGGGCCCATCGCTCACCATTCCATCATAAGTAAGGCCCAGACTGGTGACCAGGACATAGGAGTGGTTGCTGGGGTCCACTTCCTTCACATCAATGCCAAAGACCAGCTGCAGGCATTGTGAGGCTCGGCTGAAGATCTCAGGGAAGTGGTCCTGATACTCTTCGATGATGCTACTCAGCATTTCTGCCTTTGTAGTTGACTCCTTTGCACGATACTTCAGGAGCAGAAAAACTACCAGCTTGGCTACCTTCAAACGCAGGGCATGTTTGAGCAAGGATTCGGCATCTTCGGGGACCTCCAAGGTGCTTGGCTCTTCTTCATCTTGGCTGCTGGAGCCCTCATCTTCAGTTTCGCTCCATGGAATATCTTCCATGGCAGCTGGGGAGGTACCAGCATAGTGAGGGTTCTGGGGATAACTTGATGACACAACATCAGATACCTCCTCCTGGCTGTCAGGGAACAGGACAGGGGGAGTGGAAGGTGTGGAGGAGGAGTGGGAGAGGGTTTCTTCATCATCAGATTCAAAGAAGTGCCCCACCAGTGGGCCCTGGTTCTCTCTTGGGTCCTGATAGTCTTCTCCAAGCTCGAAGAGCTCACCCATGAAAGGCATGGTGACTGTTGTTATGCTGCAAAAAAGTATGGGCAGAGGTGGGTGATAAGAACCCATAGGCCTGGGAGAGTGGGAGTGTGATCAGCATCAGCTGAGAAATACACCTTAGGCAACTCTGATAAAGGCAACTTACAGGTCTCTCTGGGGGTGCTCTCAGGCCTCACGTGGTCACTCCTCCTGGGCAGCCTCTCTTCTAAAGACCTGGAGGAAGAAGTAAGATGACTGCTCAGCATTCAGAAGGCACAACCAAGGTTCTGGAGCAGACAAGGTAGGGGGGTATCGTGTGCTATGGGGTCCCCTCTTTTAGGGGTGTGGGAGACCCTGTATACACATCAGTAGTGGCCCCTCATCTTAATTCCTGGCACTGCCTGGCACACCTCTGCTCTGTGACCTGAGGACTAGTAAGTCAGACCTAGGGCTTCACCTCCAGTTTCAAGGGTACCCTGTATCCTTGAAGAAAGAGGAAATAAAAGGGCACCTCAGCATGCAGATGGCAAGTGCAGCCCTGGTCCCCCAATGCTGATCAGAGGGAGGCTAACTGTGTGAAGTCCCCTCTGTTCTCATGAATGGTCCCCTCCTGGCCCACTCAAGCTGCTCACCTTCGCTCTACCAGGAACTCCACCTCAATAAACACACTGCTGGCCTGAGGCAAAACACTGAGAACAGGACCACACACTCCTGAGACTGAACAGAAGGAAGTGGGGGCCTCACATCTGACCACACCTGCCCAGAGCCTCCCATGGGATCATGAGAGGTCACCAAAGGTTTGGATCCATGTACCCTGGGATGGGGTTCCAATCATTTCTTACCTTGACC
>PVKZ01007910.1:0-19415 GCA_004027375.1 Macroglossus sobrinus | reverse complement strand
GGCTTGCCGGCCAGGCCTCCGGGCTGATTCGAGCGTGGTCCATTCTGCTGTTCTGGGTTTTCTTGACTGAGACAGAGGAAAGAGGTTATTTTAGACCCCACTAAGGTAACGTCTTTGAAATCAGAATCTGCTGTGCCTAGCCATGCAGTGGGTGGATGTGAGGAAACCATTTATGCAACAGTGTTACCCTCGACACTGTGACGGGGAGACATTGTATCGGTGATGTCAGGGGAACGCCCAGGAGCTAACCGCTTCCTGTCCGGCTGCTCAGGAGGCTGGCTTCCGGCTTTCGGCCGTTTTTCATTTCGAGTATCTCGTCCCGCTGTCTCTACGGGCACACGTGCACTTGTCAGGCCGCTGTCCCCGTATCTGGCTCAGAAAATACGGTCACCGCAATCACAGAGCTTCCCACGGCGAGGAAACGGGCGTCAACTCGCGAGCCTTTGGTCACACGGTGGGAGGATTTATTTCCCACCAGACGAGAAAGGAGACGTTCCAGAGCGATGCATCAAATTCTTTTCCTGCATATAATTATTTTTTTCCTGAGAGAAATTTGCTCTGATGAGGAAAAGTGTGTTTTTAGAGGGATTTTCTAAAGGCACTGGTGGCTGGTGTGTCTGTCCCCTAGCTGATGGACTCTAACACTTGTCCCAATTAAATGAGGTGAATTTCTACATCTTTCCTTCCTCGAAGTGGCAGAGATCATTTCAAAATTATTTTAACCGTGATTTTGCCATTGGGCTTCTATTTTTAGAGTGACGTGTGTGTGCATGTGCGTGCATGCATATGTGTGCGTGTGAGCGCACGTGTGTTTGCACGCGTGCACGTGCATGTGCGTACATGTGCATGTGTGCATGTGTGTACGTGTGTGCATGTGCATGTGTGTGCATGTGCGTACGTGTGCGTGCGTGCGTGCGTGCGTGTGTGTGTTTGGCGCCATTCAGACCAGCCCCGCCCCTCTGCAAAGACTTTGGTGGCCTCTTTCTGAAGTTAAACCTGGCGCTCCCCATGTGACCCCGCAGCCCCCGGAACCTCCCATCTGTCTCTGCGGTCGGCCCTCGCGCTGCCCAGGTCCATCGCCCCCAGCCTGAGGCCGGCTCTGGCACGGACGCCACGGCAACCGGCAGGGACGCTGGGCGGGTCTGCAGAGAGGCCTCAGTCCCCGCCCCCAAAGCCTGGCCTCATTGCGTTTTGGGTCTGACCATCTCGGTGCATTTCTCTGTCCCCCACCCCGGCCCCTCCCTGCCACCGTCCCCACCCCGAGGACCAGGAGGACCTCCCTTGGTCCCCGCTCCCGGGCCGTCTGCCTCTGCCTCTGGGTGCCGCTGGCCAGCCCCCGGCCCGACGCGCGCGGCCTGCGGGGTGCAGGGGGGCCGCTCGGAGAGGAGGCCCTACTGGCTTCACGCTTCGGCCCGTTCTCCAAAGCACGCGTTTTTCCTCAGCAGGGACCTCCCCCGCCCGCGTGTCCCGGGGCCCTGGGGCCGCACCGGGCTGGCGTGCACGGCGGAGGCCGCTCCAGCCGGCTTCGTTTCCGGGCCGAGCTGACACGTGGGGGCCACACGCCCGCCACTGCTGGCACTGGAGCGGGCAGGAGGCTCCGGGAGAGGGCGGGTGACAGCACAGAGGGCGCCGCGCCACCGTCGTCGGGGGCGGGGGGAGGGAGCCCGCGGCTGAGGCGGGACCTGTGCGCACCCGCGGGTCTCCCCGCGGCTTCGTGCCCAGTACCCCGCCCCGGGGCGGGGGGCAGCGGTCAGGGCGAGCCGTCCTGTGCGGGGCCGGCACGCGCGCGCGCTCTGGGCAAGTGCGAACCACTGTCTATGCCGGCGCGTTGTGAGATCCCCTCCTTCGCCCTTTACTCCGTCTTGTGCTTCTGAACAGAGCACATTAAGCTCGCCGGGGTGGCTGGCTCTGACACGGCGCCGTGTCCCCTCACGAAATGAAAGCCATCTGTCTGACGGGGACGCGGGGCCCGTCATTTACTCCCCGCGCCGCGGTGGTAATCGCTGCCCCTCGGCAGGCGCGAGGCTCCCCCCCCGCCCCGTAATTACGGTGCGGGCGGGGGCCCAGCCCTGCGCGGCGCTCGGATGCCGGCTCTTTACAGGAGGCGCCGCTCGTGTGTCCTTAACGCGTCGCCCTGGAAGGCTGTCCAGGCCCACCCTGCCCTTTCTGTCTGGGCTTTTCCTTCTGAAACGATCCCGTCGCTTGGAAATGCAAATGCTCGTGGGGCTGAGAAGCAGGAGAGAAACGCGGGGACGGGGACCGCCGCGCAGGCCACGCCCGCGGCCTCTCCCGCTCGTCCTGGCCGCCGGGAGCGCACGGGGGACCCGCGGATGGTCCGCGGTCCCATCGCCGGCCGCCTTCTTCCTTCCGGTGAACCGCTGCTGGCGGTGGGGGGCTCCGGCGGGGCGGGCGCCTGCTGCGCACACACGCACCGCCACCCCGGGGGGCCACCTGCGTGTCTGTCCCCAAGCCCCTGCCCGCGGTGGAGGGGGCGGTGTCAGGGTCCGCTGCGGTGCAGGCCCCATGAACTCCCGGCCCCGGCTCCGGGGTGAGCAGCTCCGGCTCCTGGAGGGGCCCGGGGCCGCCGCGGCCCAGGAGACGGGGCGGACGGGGACGCGCCTGGCCCCTGCCCCTGCTCCACGGCCCACGGCAGGGTTTAAAGACGCGTCTTTTTATAACTCCTGCTCCTCATCCCTTCCATCCGCAGGCCGTTCCCATGGCAACCAGATCAGAAAGGCCGGCTGGTGTTTGCACAGTGGATACCGCCGGGCGTGCGGGTACCTGGCGCCCCCCGGGGTGGGGGCGGCCTCGGCCCGGCCTCTGCTGCCTAAGCGGCGCTTCGCGTGGGGCTGCCACGGCCGGGGACGGGGACCCGGGGATTGGGGACGGGGACGGGACCACGCACGCGTCGGGCCGCGTCGCATTCGGGGCCGGGACGGCTCGCAGCCCCATCAATCCCTGTCCCAACCACTGGAGGGAGACGAGAGCGCGGGGCCGCCTGTGGGGTGAGGGGTTTCAGCCTCGGGAAACCACAGTAACCCGACCCTTCAGAAGGCCCCAGACCCTGGTCAGCGGCCCGAAGCCCCTTCCCGCCGAGGCCCCCGAGACGCCGCCGCGCCCCGCCCGGTTCTGGTTCTGGTTCTGCCTCGTTGGTTCTGCGCTCGCCCGTCCGCGGCCGCCACACTCCCGTGGCCTGGTTTCCCCCGCGTCCGCGGGCCGAGGGTCCTGTCCGGACGGGGCCAGCGCCCTGGGGCGTCGCGCTGCTCAGTATGGACACGAAGCGCATGCGCATGGGCCTGGGGGCTCTCGCTGCGGGGTGCAGGAGTGGGGGTCCCGGGAGCCTCGCGGCCCCACGTCTCGGCGTCTCAGCTGCAGGGGCGGCTGCCGGGGGTGGGGGGTCGGCCGGCACCCCGTCAGCACCGGCACGCAGCCCTCCCTCACCGCGGGGCCCGCACTGCGGCCCAGACGGACGGGGGGACGGATGGGGGGACGGACAAGTCTGGGGCTCAGGTCCCGGGCACAGGCCAGAGCCCAGGCGACAACCCGCCACGTGGCCGGGGCTATGGGAGGGGACGCCGGCGCCCAGAGGTGCTGGCCTCTCCCCTGGGCGGGTCACGCAGGCCTCCCTGCGCTGACAGCAGGGCTGGCGCACCCACGTGGAGCCCAGGGCGGGGCGCAGGCCCGGGAGGGCCCCGGAGTGCAGGCCACCCCGCCTCCGGCTCGGGGGGCGGTTCTGTTTTCTGGGCACGGTTTGTGCAGCTGGGAAATGGGTTAAAACAGCACCTTTCAGCAGCAGAACCCCGGCTGTGACCACAAGGCTGCACTCCTGTGCGTCCTGATTTCATTTCCCTACATAAGAACATTACGCCCAGGTGACGCCACCGAATCTTACCTTAAAAATGGTTAAAATGATAAATTTTAGGTTGCATATTTTTACTACACACACATACACACACACACACACACGCTTGCACACATGCGAAGCTCTTGTACTATATTCTCGTTACATGTACTGAAGGGACACAGGAGGGGGGGACTTTAGCTGTCACCTCTGCACGTGTGACAACTCATGTGTGACCCATGTTCTAGGCTGATAATTTCCCCACAAACAGCAATGAGTTTGCAAAACTCTAAAGTGGTCGAATCCTTCTGTATGCTTCGCCTGCAGGTGTCAAAGCTCAGCTTCTAAACCGCGTATCTCCGTGTCCTCGCTTATAATCGAAGTTATCTTTCTGTCTTATCCTGTTTCTGAACGTGATTTCAGTCTGTTTCTTTTCCTGTTTTTTTTTTTTCCTTGTTTACATTGTAAACGTTCTGACAATGGACTCCGACAGTCTTGTCAACTGTGGAGGGCTGATTACTGTAACCAAATACATCTTTGAACCTACAGTACGCCTTTGTTTTCCCTAAAAATCTAATAGGGTGCACATCACAGATTCCAACGGTGCTAAAAGTAAAAGCCGAGAAAAATGACGGCTCTCACCACCGCATACTCCAAACTCACCTCCGCTCCCAGCAACGCGGGCGTTCTGCACTATCTTCTGGGCACCGACTCCTGCGGGTGTGGGGTCCGCAGGCTCCTGACGGCGTGATAAAGAAGCGGCAGTTTCCTGAATGACAACTTTACGACGTGGCAGTAATTCCAAGAAGAATGTACAGTCATTTTGGTCCCGGCAACGCAAATATTTACAGAAAGCCATCCTCGGTGCTCCGGCGAGCGGGTCACTTTCACCAGCGTTTTGCTCGAGGAGACACGGAGGCCCGGCTGGAGGACCCGGGGGCCTGTCCGTCCCGCCTGGCGTGAGGCGCTGTTTCCTGGTTCCAGGCGGTGCCGCCCAGAAAGGCACCTGGCGCCAGCAGGTTTGCCGTCCAGGCTCAGAGGTGACAGGGTGGCTCATTAGGGGGGCACGTCCCTTCCTGCCCCCCCCCCCCGGCTGTCCTGACCGGAAGCCTCTCCCCTCACTGGGTCACAGCGACGCCCGTGTGGGACCCGCTGCCCCCACGCATTTGCCGTCCAACCCCGCACCCGCTATGTCCAACAAACAGTTCTTGAGGGGACGAGTTCAGCGTGGGCCGGGGGCGTGGCTGGACACGGTGCCCTCCTGGGGTCTCCTGGGACAGTGCTGTCCCGCCGCGGACGCCAGCCCCCCGTCTGCCGCAGAGGAGACGGACCTTTGAAATGGGCCTGACAGCTGACTGCTGACCGCTGACCGCGGGGCGTCAGGCCGTGCTCCCTGGCCAGCGTGGCACCAATGGTGCTCATGCTTCTGTCCGCGCTCACGTGGGAGGGGAGGCCGAGGGGGGGTCGCTCTGCGTGGACGCGGCGGCCCACAGCCGTCACCCAGCGGCCAGCACGCCGCCCGGCCGTGCCCTCCCGAGCGCGAGACCTCGTGAGGCTAAATGAGACAGAAAGTATCACAGGACATCTGAATTAAAGAACGGAACGTTTGTGTAGTGAGGGCTCATTAGCGCCAGCCGCCGCCGTGACCGCGGCTGTCCCCGGCTAGGCCAACCCCCGGGGGACGGACACGGAGGCCGAGTCTGTGCGCAGCGCTGTGGCCACAGTGTGTGCGGGCTGGGCGGGGGGCAGGGATGGAAGCGGGGAGGCGAGGACAGGGACGCGAGAGCCGCCGGTGACGGCAGGCTGTGCGTCACACGGGGCCATCGGCAGGGATGGTGTGTTAAGCGCCAACATAGACGTGTGTCTGTACACGCCTCTGTGTTTCCCAGGCTCGCCTGGACCCGTCCCGTCAAACGGCTCCATAAAAACCCCGGAGGTGGCCGCGTTCCTCTCATATGGCCGGTTAAACGGCTCAGCATCGGTTACGTGCAAACGGACATCAGATAACCGAGAGCTGACGCTGGTTCTTCTGTTTTCAAACCGGAGTGCCTCCCAGGACAGGAAGTGGGCCCCCAGGAGGCCGGGGCCTCCCGAGGGGCTTCGGACGTGTGGCCGTCCTTGTGGTGAGGGTTCCAGCGTCGGCTGAGTCACGGGCCTCACTGTGACGCCTGGTGGCTCTCGGAGGTGACGGTGTGGTGGAGACCGCCTCGCCACAGTGCAGGTGGCTCCCGACACCCGTCCGCGAACCAGGGAAAACTGTCCCCACTGTGGGTGGGCACGAGGCTGGCGTGTCCCGCTCACGTGTGCAAGGGAAGCGGGGTGCGCTGAGCCGGGGGCCGGGACGACAGGGCAGGACGAGGGCCTCCCGGGCAGGGCCGCACGCCGAGGACGAGGCCGGGGCACGGTCACCAACGCTGAGCTCAGGCCTGGTGGGGGGGGGGACACCGGCCACTCACGGCCTCACCTGGCTGGGCCACGCCACACGCTCCCGACACACAACGCGACGACGCACACCCGGACGGGCCACGCGCACACGTCTGTAGTTACCTGACACGACATCTTCTGTTTCTGTTAACAGATTCGAAAACGCTTCGTCTGAGCTTCCCACCTGCGTGTCTGTGGCCGCCGCCTCCGCGCTTTGCCTGAGGAATAACATTTCCTCCCGACCGACCAGTCGGGATTCGAATTTCTGGCAGCGCCGTAGCCGGCACAGTGTTTGGTGTTTGCTGTTGGATAACGGAGGTGTTTCTGTGATACTTTATGAGATATTTGGTGGTGCAGATGAGGGGAAAAGTTAATTCTTTATTGTGGGGGACTCGTCACGTCCGGCGGGCCTACCCCGTGTCGTGCTGAGCTGAGTGTGCGTGTTTTAGTGTTAGACGTGACGGGGTCAGGCGGGACACGGAACGCAGGACAATGCTGAGAAGAGCCCACGCGGGCACGTGCTGCGTCTCTGCCCCGCACGAGAATGACAAGATGACAAAGGGAGGCGTCAGGCATGGTGGCCCGGCCGTGTCCCGCTCAGCGGGACGTTGGGCCCGTTTCCTCCTGAACCGGTGAATCCGTCTGTTCCCTGCACGTACTCAGGCAGCGCTGGGTGCTGGGCTCACGACCTGCGGCCGGGGTGGCCCGGCCCGGGCTGCGTGCCCCCCGTGAACGTGTCTCCTGAGGCCTGCAGGGGCGAGCCCAGGCGTCAGGCGGAATCCACGCCTCCCCCCAAAACCCGGCTCTCTGGGTTTCTGCTTCTTGTTTATTTACTCTGAGAGACGGACGCCTCTGCAGGTGTGGTAAGCTCCGCCAGTGAACCCCTCTCGTTCCCGGAGCCACGGTAACGCCACCACCAGCCAGGAACCGGAGTGAAAGAGCCCTTTGTTCTGCCTTTTTTTTTTTTTTTAAAGTCTGAGGACTGAAATAGCACTCATGGGGACCATAATCCACGCAGTAGATTAAAAGCCTGTTAAACGCTATTTTCAGCTTGGCAGGACACCAACTGCCAGGTTATCCTTCAGCGCCTCTGCTTTTGAATATGGAAAACTCACCGTGGTGGCCCGGTGACGACACTAATGTGTCACCTCAGAGCGATTAAATAACCGTACTTAGGTTATTTAATCAAAACAAAAGGACTCGAGTTTACTCTCTTAATTCCTAAACACAAAATGCAGGCTGAGCCAAGGGGTGAGTTGGGGGCTTTTAACTCCCAAATCCCCACCATGTGTCCCATGCCCCCCTAAAAAAATCGTCATCCAGTAAGAAGTATGCTGGTGAGTTAGCTCAGCTTAAGGCCACCTCCCCACCCCACCCCACCGCCCTCGCCGAACTGTAAACATCTCCCAAATTAAAGTCCTTCAGTTACCTCTGGTTAAAAGCCTAAATGCTTTTACTGGTTTAGTGATTTTCTAAGCTTTCTCTCTCTCTCTCTCTTTTTTTTTTTCTAATTTGAAATTCTCAACCAAACCATCGTTATGATTTATATTTTTCTGGGTAGGAAGCCCCAGATCATCCACTAATCTGGTTAAAATAATTTTTAGACCCCAATTTTTATGATATGGCTGATTTGAAAATTGCTTTTCAGTATAAACAGTAGAAACTGGAAATATGCATTGCTTAAGCCTTGCTACAAAATCAACCTTGTCCTCAGCTGCACACACAGCTGTAGGAAAATCACGGGCACCAGCAAGCGGATGGAAGGTCCTTTCCACGGGAAGAGCCAAGTTGTGCATCAAACACATACAGCTCGTGCCAAGAAGTTCCCATTGACATTTATCTGTGAAACCCCTCAGAGAATTTCTACCTTGCTGAGGACAAAGGGAGAGTTCATAATTCCTGAATTCAGTAAGAAGTGTCTTGGAAGTTATGCCGTGAAGCAGAAACGCATCTAACCCAGTGCCACTGTGCAGTAGATTTAAACCTGGACACCCAGACTGGCGGATGGAATTCCAGCTCTGATGCTGCATTTGGGCAGAACGTATTTCACAAAAGGTTGGGAGGGGATTCCAGTCATCAAAATGTGTGAACTTTAGAAATGTTCCCCGTCACCGAGTTAGAATAGAGACTAGAATCCCACCATCTTGCTTCGGTTTGAGGAAAAGTACAAAATTTCTAGTTATCATGGTGTGATCATCATCATCCACGTAACCATTACTGTTGTAACCATCGCCACCATCATCACCACCACCATCATCACCACCACCATCATCACCACCATCACCACCATCACCATCACCATCACCACCATCACCATCATCATCACCATCATCATCATCACCATCACCATCATCACCACCATCATCACCATCACCATCACCATCATCACCATCACTATCATCACCACCACCATCATCACCACCATCACCACCATCATCACTGTCACCACCATCATCACTGTCACCACCATCATCACTGTCACCATCATCACCACCATCACCACCATCACCACCATCAGCACCACCATCATCATCATCCTCACCACTGTCACCATCATCACCATCACCATCATCACCATCACCATCACCATCACCATCATCACCATCACCATCACCATCACCATCATCACCACCATCATCACCACCACCATCATCACCACCACCATCATCACCACCACCATCGTCACCACCACCATCGTCACCACCATCATCATCACCACCACCATCATCACCACCATCATCATCACCACCATCATCATCACCATCATCATCCTCACCATCACCACCATTACCAGCATCATCAACTCCACCATCATCATCATCACCATCATCACCACCATCACCACCATCACCACCATCGCCACCATCATCACCATCACCACCATCAGCACCACCATCATCACCACCATCATCATCATCATCACCATTATCACTATCACCATCACCACAATACTGTCACCATCATCACCGTCACCATCACCAATTATCGCCATTATGTAACTGAAATGCCATCTTATGAAGGGCAATGAACACTGGGCTATGAGTAATGGGTACATTATTGTGTACCTGGCTTGCTGAGACAAGACATGAAGTAGAAAAAATTGAATAGTAAGGAGTTTTAGAATAGCTATGACCCAGTGGCAGAGACTTGGAGTACAGGCCCAGAGAATCTCAGATCCAGTCCTACCTCGAGCTGCCACTAGCATTTGATCTCAGGTGGACCCCGTAAGCTCTGTAAGCCTATGTTGTCCCTGGATGCAATGGGATAATAATGCCTGCCTCAGAAGTTATTGTGAATTTCACACAATAGCCTTGTCAAAATGCCCATTTTCAGAGAAGAAACCAAGCTCCTTCAGGTTAAGTAACTTACACGAGGAAGCACAGCTACCAAGTGATAGACTCTGAGCACGAATCAGGGTCTTTCTGATTGGAGGACTCATGCTCCTAAGCCCTTGTCTGTCCTGCCTTCGCCATGTGCGATGCTGCTCCCTTATTGCTGCTATCAGCTTTCAAGACTCGCTCCAAGTGAGTCTGATAAAATATACAGACAATTCACTCCTTTATTTGGATTTTATTGTGAGATCATTTAAAAAAAGGTCCATCTACAAACTGTTTTTTAAATCCATCAGTTCCTTTCAATTCTATTAAAGTTATTATTCTCTTTCTCTTATAAGTAATTGATATGAAACTGCTCATAAATTATATGTACATGTTACATACAATTATACAATATATATTACTATATATGTATATAATATATAACATTAAATAACATATCTAATAATACATAATTATATATGTACACACATAAATCTTCATTTACGCTTTTTAGACACAATTCCTTAATCTCTCTTCAACCTGGAATAATCTTTTAAAAATAATTTGTTCTGTGTGAAATAAAAAATATGATTATTCAGATCGGGGCTCTTTAAAATATTACACGGCTATTACTCCATCTCAACCAAAATAAACACTTCAGTGTAACGTTAATTCAGAATATCACGTGATGCCTGTATTTCAATATCCAAAAAATAAGTCACTATGATTCAGTGTGAGAAATGCTCAGTGACTATGCTCACTCGTCGCACGACTCCAATTATTCGCTACTCGTCCCTCATCTCTCATGTCTCATCACTCAGCTCTCATCACTCAACACTTATCTCTCCTTAAACAACACACATCTCTCTTCACTCACTCATTACCTGGCGTGCATCACCCGTCACTCACATCTTACACCTTACCACTCACCACTCGTCATTCTTCTCTCATCACTAATCACTCATCTCACATCACCCATTACTCATCACTTAACACTCATCACTCATGACCCAACACCACTGCTCATCACCCAATACTATAACTCATCACCCGACATTACCACTCATCATCCAACACCATCACTCATTATATCACCCAACACTGTCACTCATCACCCAATACCATTGCTCATCGCCCAACACCGTCACCCATCACCCAACACCATCACCCATCACCCAGCACTGTCACTCATCACCCAACACCATCACCCAACACTGTCACCCATCACCCAACACCGTCATTCATCACCCACCACCGTCACTCATCACCCAACACCGTCACCCATCACCCAACACCATCACTTATCACACATTACTCATCACTTAACACCCATCACTCATGACCCAACACCACTGCTCATTACCCAACACCATTACCCAACACCATCACTGAACACCGTCACCCATCACTCAACACTATTGCTCATCACCTAACACTATCACCCATCACCCAACACTGTTGCCCAACACCCAACACCATTGCTCATCGCCCAACACCATCACCCATCACCCAACACCCATCTCTCACCTCTCACCTCTCCTGCCTTGTCTCTCTTCTCTCATTTCTCATCACTCATTCAGTAATAACCCTCTGCCTACACAAAGAGCTGACTTCTAAATTCCTTTCACCTTCACTCAGCAGATATTTAACGTGACAACCCACAGACTACATGTGTGCCACACTACATATTCTATTTTGTATCACAAGCTCTATTTGGATTTTTTTACCCGAGAATGCTAGCTTTCTGGAGTTATTTCAAGCCCGTGTCTCTACTCCTTAACGGTGGCTCCTAAGCCATCTCTGAGTGTCCGTGTCCCACGGTCCCTCCCCATTCACACACCTCGCCTGCCTCTCCCGTGTCTCCTCGTCTGTCCGGCACTTCTTGTGATTTTGGTTTCCTGCCTATGCTCCAAAGAGTTTTTAACCTGCGTGTAACATTGTTCAAAGTCTTGTATGTTTGTGTCTCTTAGAAAATCATAGAGAATGAAACTGGCATTACTGTGCAGTGACGACTCCAGTCCAAGTTCTATCTCTGTAGCTACCACAAAGGGCCACAGGACACATGCAACCCAAACGCAAACCCAGTCCAGTCTTGACACTTCTAGATTGGTTAAAACGTTCACTTAATGGCTAATTCAAAATCATAACATAACGAATCACATCTTTCCTCATTTATAAATACAATACAAAGGATGAAGACCGTTTTTGGATGAATCGTAGTGAAGAGAAACCCGAGTAGGCCGAGAACACGGGAGAGAACCGGGTGCGGCAGAAGCATCAGAGCCCCGCCTGGCTGCTGCGGGGTCCTCGTCTCCAAGGCAAAGAAGTCCGAGCTCTGACAAGATCCACAGCAATCGTGCAATAAAAATAAACCGTGCGTTTCATAAGAGCCCAGGTGCGGCCGACCTGCCGCCCGGAGGCGGCTTCTCCACTGTGCCTTTTGAAGAGGTGACGGGGGGGGGGGGGGGGGGTGTGTTGGAAAAGCTTGAACTGCGTTTCCGTGACACAGGGTTTGTTGCTTGATGTCTGTGGAGAGCCTTTTGATTCTTCGCGATCGTGCACAGAATGTGGTGAGCATGTGTATGTACGTGACTGTTCCGGCGTCAAACCCAGAGTTCCCTCCACGTTCTCAAAGGCGACGTCCTGCTTCGTGCTGCGCAGACAGACCCCTGAGGCGGGGTCGCCAGGAAGCGCGACAAAATGCAGGGTCTCAGGCCCCACCCAGGCCGGAATCACCGAGGGCGGCGCCTGAGAACTTGCATTTGAATGAGCGGCCCGCGGGGACCCTCTCTGCAGAAGAATGGCCGTCTCTGTGCACGCACACACACGCACACACTCACACACACACGTGCGCTAACTCACATGTGTTTCTCACAATGCCCCTTCGTCCATTTAAAAACAGAAAGCTGGTGAGTGACGACTCGCAGGAAGCCACCCCAGAGCTGGGGCGGTCTGGCCTGCGGGGCTGCGGCCTGGCGGTCGGTTTCGGTCCGAGGGTGAAGCGTGAGGGACCCGCTCACCCCCTCCCTGCCTTTCCTTCCTCTCCTTCTCTCTGGGCAGCAACGAAGGGCTCAGATGCCACTTTCCGGGGGACGTCTGGGTGGGTGGGTGGCCGAGTCGCGGGAGTTAACTGGTCTCCCTGCGGCCTCGTGACACTCCCGCCTTCCCGCTGCAGGCTGGTCTTGCTCCAGAGGGAGCCCACGTCCTCCCCCGCCCCCAGGCACGAGTCATTTGCCCCAAGCGGAGCGGGGACCCCCACCGGCCACACGGCCCCCCGCCGTGCCGCGGTCCCGTCCCCGCCATCTGCTTCCCCACAGACATTGTCTCTCATTCAGCAGACTGAAGCCCTCAGCCTCCGCTCTCGTGTCTGTGCGTGATGTTAAAAGGTAATAATTTCTCGGTTTCATTTTTTCGCGTGACTTTGCTCATCCTTGCTATTAAAATCAGGATGATAGTCATCCAATCGTGACCAGCTCTTTGTTTTCTGTCTGGAAGCACACGTCAACCCCGGATCTGGCCATCTTGAGGTAAGAGAGTGCGTCTAACTGTGGGGTGCGCGTCTAACGGCGGGGTGCGCGCACTGCTCACCGTGACGAGGCTCCAGAGTGTTTATCACAGGAAGAGGAATGATGCGGTTGGGAAGGGAGGCTCTGGCCCACGGGCCCGTGTGTGTGCACAAGCTCGCACACGGCCACGCAGCTCCCTTCAAGTTCACGCCCCGCAATGCTTCTGAGCTAGGGAGTTCTGTCTGCAACACTTGATTTCTGGGGGGATGCTGGCATGCCTCGTGGAAGCCCCCCAGATGACCCCGTCCAGGCCTGGAAGGAGCAGAGGGGCGGGGCATCGGGGCCCGGCTGCTGGTTTTCTCCTTCTGCCGAGGCCACGCCTCCTGCAGCCCGGGCTCCCACGCCCGAGCGGCTGCTGAGGCCGCCGGCTGGACACCCCGGTGGCAGAAGCTGCTTCTCATTATTGTCGGCCACTGAGGACCCTTACCGGCAAACGATCGTTTTCTAACTAAAACTGAAATCTGAGAGACGTCCCAGGCTAACGGGGCGGTAGTTTGCCTTTTGAATGTCCTGTTAATAAAGCTATTTGGAGATCTTGGGACAGGGAGGATAAAATCAATGACGCCTTAAGACCCTTATGATGCTGTAGTAATTATCGCTAATCTTGGATCAATACTCCCATCTGGTGCCGCCACCTCTTCACAGGAATTGACCCAAATCTGCAGTAGAACACTATAGCCTTTGCCGCAAAACCGATCGTAATCAAATTTCAGTTAGAGGAACTCTCGGTTCCGAAGTTTTTCCTTTTTTTGCTTCTTTTTAGAATGTCCTTGCTTTGTTCCGTCCGCGTGTGTGCTGCCCGGGGTTGCGCGGGGGTATCTAACAGCACCTGGCACAAGTCCTGGTGCATACGAAGCGGCACACAGCTGTCCACGGGGATGGCTTCGGTCACTCGACAAGCGCTCGCCGAGGGCCGGCCACGTGCTGGGCTTTGCTTCCGTGCTTGGGAGAAGCAGTGGCCGACATGGGGAGCGGCTCCCCATGTCTGGGAGGCAGACCGTACGTGTGCATGCCTGCGCATGCGTGTGCACGCGTCTGTGTGTGCACGCACGCATAGTCAGTCCTTTGCAGAACCAGAGGCCGAGCCCACCAGGCTGGGGCAGGGACGGGGCGCAGCGCTGCTCGATGGGTGCTGGGCAAAGGCCCCGAAGGGCCGAGGGGTGACCGTGACGAGCTGACAGCTCACCTGCAAGAGGGGGTCCCGGCCTCTGCACGTGTGATTAAACCCGATGTGCACGTGTGGCCGAGTGCCTCCGTGAGCCATCCCCTCCTCAGATGGGGGTGGGGGGGGTGTCGTCACGTCCATTCCATGGACAGGGAACCGGAGAGCGGACGCTGCTTCCGGAGAATGGGAGGTCGTGCGAGCCCACGCAGCGGGCTGGGGTTTAGGGTCAAGTGCGCACAACTGCCGGGCACACGGCGCATCCTCCCGGTTGCTTCCCGGGGCGGCTGACGACCCGCGCATGCGCAGACGCGCGCAATCGGACTGGAAAAGCCTGCAGCGCCCGGGCGGGCTCGGGGTCCTGCCAGCTCCCTCTGGCGTCCTGTCGCCGCTCTGCCCTCTGTGATGGCCCTTTGTAAATCCCGTCATGGCTAGTTGAGGCGGACGTGCAAGAATGTTTTGAACGCGCCGGCGTGGGAACCAGCCAGCAGAGGTTCCCGAGTCTGCAGAACCGTGTCCGCGTTGCCGCGCGAACGCTCGGGGCCTGGGCTTCTTCGCGTTTGGGACACAGTCCCGGGCCCGGCCTGCCGTGCGTCTCTGTCCCAGAGTAACGGTGTCCCTAGCCCCCGGCCGCGTTCCGGCGACTTAAATCAGTCAGCTCAGAATCCCAGTGGCTCTCGATGACACAACCATGACATTTTAGCACCCGTCGCCTGGAACGTGCTTTCCGTCTAACCTTCGCCCCTCGGCAGGACGCCCATCCAGTGCGGGCCGCAGCTGCCGAGGGGCTTGCGCCGCGGTGCGTGGACCAGAACCCCTTTCCGGAGAGGTGTGTTTACGCCTCGCCACGTGCTCGGAGGTCGTGAAGGCTGGCCGGGCCACAGGGAGCCGGGAGCCCGCCAAGCCGGGAGCGGAGAGAGCCCCGGGCTTCGGTGCTCACGTGGGAGGCGGGCAGCACCCGGGGACAGAGGGCGACCCATGTCACAGCACACGGGCGGGACAGAGATGGGGCGAAGAGGCACAGGTGGGGGCCAGGGTGGGGCCCGGCTGCCCACGGGGAGGGAGCCTTTGTGTCGAAGCTCACTTCGGGTCTACGGCCATGTCTGAACTAAATTTTAGCTGGAGGATTTTGATACAAACAAACAAACAGTGACAGCCCAGCATCGTACAAAAAAGACACAAGCTGAAAACGGCCACGGCCAGAAGTGTCCCCAGCTGTGGCCTCAGGAGGCGTGAGGGGCGCAGAGGCAGCGGTGACAAGGTGACGAGCTACCCAACCCGCTGACCCACCGGCCGGCGGCCAGGTGTGCGCTGAGCTGGTGAGTTTCAGGAGGACACGCCACCTGCGTGGCGGCCGCCGGGACCGGCTCTGTCCCCGCGCACAGCCGTCCTCATGCGCGGCTGGTTCTCTGGGGAGAACTCCGGTCACAGAACAGACAGACACCTCCCGAGGCCACTGCACAGCCTGGGACACGAGGACACAGCCCCTGCTGCCCAGACAGCCTGAGGCGGCGACAGGGACGCTCCCCAAGCGGGACAGACCCCTCCCCCCTGACCGCCCCAAGCATCCACCCGCCCGCAGCCAGTGTCCCTCAGCAGCCTGGGGGGAAGGCAGCCTGACACCCCAGAACCCCTCATCCGGGCCCCAGGAAGACCAGGAGCCACCAGCAGTGGTGGCCCGGTGCCGTCGTGTGTGGGTGTGTGTGTGACACCCCAGGGAGGCTGTGTGACGGTGCCCTCTGCTGCACCCTCGCTTTCTGTCTGCCCAGCACTGAACGCACAGCCGGTGACACCCCCAGTCCCGGGTCCCACACCTGTGGGGCGGGGATTCGAGCCGGCCCAAGCCTGGGGACAGAGCCACCGGTGCGGCCCCTGGCCCTGACTATTCCTGCTCGAGTTTTGTCCTGGGTGGATGGGAGTGACAAGCCACGTTGGGTTGGGGTGCCCAGGGGGCCTGCAAATGGCCCTGGACCAGCACCATGGCGCATCCTCTCTGAACCCCACAGGCTCCCCAGAAGGACTGGGTCCAGAGCCCACCGCGGCATCTGGCAGGAGCACGGGGCCCCCACCGGCTGCGTCCTTCCTTTCCCAGCCCCCCGTCACCCAGAGGAGCCACCGTGCTCCAGCCCTTGCCCGAGAGGACCCCCCTGGCGGCAGGAATGAGGACACATGAGACAACGCCCCAGAGTGACCCACGTTGGAGGACGAGACGGCTGTCCCCGGCCGCTCGGGGACATCTGCGTTGACCACATGGCGGTCTGGGTGACGACGACAGACGGGACATGTGCCGGGCGGAGTGTCTGCGAGTCAGCCCTACGTGCGCTCCAGGTCAGGGCTTGGTGTGCCCCTCCAGGGGGAGGGAGGAGCAGGCATGTCCCCAGAACACTGGCGACTTTCCAGGTCCCCCCCCCCCCCACCGTGCTCGCTGTGCCCGGCGACGTCCCCGCCCCTGATGCCGGCCGCGGGCCCCCTGCCCACCGCAGGGGCCGAGCGAGAGGGAGAGAACGTCCCCCAGACGCCGTCTGCCTGCTGTCCTTTATTGGAAAACGGTGGTATTTGCTAAATGCCGAATTGGACAGGAAAGGATTCTAATTTGTTTTTATCCTTCAGCTCACTTAAGCAAATTCATATCAAAAAGCAAATTTTACTTGCCCTCCTTCATAAGTCTCACGACAGGCCGAGTGAGGCCGAGGAGCCCTGGAACGCTGGGGTTCTGGGGGACAGTGCTGAGGGGACTGTGCCCCTGGGGGTCACGTGGGGTGCGTCTGCTCCCCGAGTGGGCAGCCGTGAACCCGCTCTCTTCACGTATTGGGGGTAAAGCTTCGGTATTGATGACTTTCTTTCTTTATTTCCCTGGTTTGCTTACCAACTGAATTTGCATACACCCTACGCCACTCGGGGTTCTAATTAGCAATTCCGCCAAGATGCCCGCACACAACCTGCCGGGGAAGCGCGGATGCTGGGCCCCGGCCGCCGTGACACAGAACGGCGGGAACAGCCCTCGCTGAGCCCCGGGAGGCTGCCCCCCGCCGTCACTGGACGCCAGGAAATTACTTACTCTCATTAGGTCTCTGCTTCCTCATCTGAACAACCAGATTCGAGCTCTCCCCGCAGCTGTGGGCCCCGCAGGGGGGTGAGCCTGCCACACAGCAAGCGCTCACTAAATGTTTCTCGAGTGGGTGAGGGACGGCACAGCTCACATCTCTTTCAGTCCCAGCTCACTAAGAAACAGACTTTCGTAGTAGAAGGAAACTCAGTTCAAGGCTTAGACGATGGATGAAACGCAGCGGGCAATACTTAGTTTAAGCGTAGTGGACCGACCCATACAAAGACATTCTAGCAACGAGAGCAATAGACACAGGGTTCTGCCAATCCAAGCAGAAGACTCCATGCTGACCCCGTGACTTTGGAACCCCCGTTACCCTTAAATAGAATCAGTGTTTCAAAAAGATGAACTCACAAAGCTGGGTGTTTATCTGCTACCCAATTTTGCCATGATTCTTACTCCGAACCACCACTGCCACGACAAAACCACACAGAAAAACACCGCAGAGGAGGGTCAAGGTGGCGGGCCAGGGAAAAGTGGGGTTCCCTTCCTCTCGTGACTGCATTAAAATTACAAACAAATTATAAAACAACTTGGAGAACCACCTGGATCATAACACACACATCTAAGGACATAAAGAGAAAGCCACATCGAGGAGGATAGGAGGGCGGAGACACGAAGCAGGCTGGTCCGGCACCTGCATGACAGCGGAACACCAGGAGGCTCCCCCTCAGGGAATGAGAGGCCTAACCCAACACAGGGGCTCCCAGGAAGAGGAATTCCCACAAAATACGACTGTAAAATCCAGTGGGGATTCTGGGCTGTCCCAGACGTCCCCCTTGAAGGGCCCACATACAGACCCTGGGCACTGGCAGAGGGCTAGTGGCTTGGGAAGTGCCAGAGACACAAGGGGAGGGCCTGAGCTGTGTGGCACTGAGGAGAGAGCTGGAGGGACAGCTGCTGTGGCTCCTTCATCAGCCCCCTCCAAGCAGCCTGCAGGTGGGGGCCATCAAGCCTTGTTGAGTCTGTCTCCACCCCCCGCCCCCCCCTCCTCTCCCACCCCTCTGCCCACGGCGACTCTGAAGCTACATTGGCTGGTGAGATCGGCTGCCCCACCCACCTCTCCCTGAGATCCCGCTCCGCCCAGCCCACAAACTGCCAGGGGCCGGCAGTTCCCAGCCAGCCAGCCATACCCTGTGCTTTCCTTGGGCCACGAATTAGCAAACAACAGCTCTAGGCCGTGTGGCCGGCATGTGGCCCATGCATCTTGGGATTGGCTTTTGGTGGCAGGCCATGGCCCCACCCTGAGCTGCACTATTTCTCGGACGGACCTTGGGTGTGTGCACGCCCCAGGTGGGCGGCGGCTGGCCGTGCTGCGATCTGAGGCTTTTACAGGAAGCCGCGGATTTGGCACTGGCACGACCCCTGGCCCTGCACGGGCCAGGTGGAATCTGCTCCTTTCACCCTGGTGACTCCCCAGGTCTCCATCCCACCCGATTCGCGCACCACCAAAGGCCTTCAGCTGTGGGGTCTTAGGGGCAGCTGGCAGGCGGCCCCAGGCCTGGCAGTGCCCTTCTTCTAATCCTCCCTAGACCCCGTCCTGGGGGGAACCGGCCTCAGCTGCAGCATGGTCCGCCCCCAGTGCCACCAGGTCCAGCACAGGCAGTGACCACCCGTGGATCGCTCCGCAGCTCCCACCAGGCAGCCCTGAGCTAGGGCGGTGGCTGCCCTCGGCTTACACTGAGCCCTCCCGAGCAGCACAGAACCAGCACACCTGGAGGCTGGTGTCAGGCCACAGCAGAGCAGCACCTGACCAGCCCCGCAAGCGGCACGCCCAAAGGGGGGGGTCTTAACAGGCGCACGAGCCTGCGGAGTGAACATGCTCCATGGGCCGGCCCCCCCCACCACAGTGACTCAGACCCTGAGGGCGTGGCCAGTCCTTGCGGTCAGCCAGCCTGAGAGGCAGTCCCATGCAGCGGTCAAGGCTCAGCTGCAACAGAACACACACACACGCACACACGCACACACATGCACGAGCACACATACACACATGCACACA
>PVKZ01007909.1:0-19416 GCA_004027375.1 Macroglossus sobrinus | reverse complement strand
AGTGTCATGGTTAGGGTTAGGCCTGGGAATAAGTTTAGAGTTACAGTACCAGTTAACATTACTGTTAAGCTTAGGCCTAGCATTAGTGTTTGGGTTAGGTCAGCTTTTGAAATAGGGTTAGGGTGAGGGTTAGGGTCAGGGTTATAGTTAGAAATGCATTTAGATTTAGTGTACCAGTTTGGGTGAGGGTTAGGCTTACTGTTAGGCTTAGGGTAAAGCTCAGGTTTAGGTTTAGGGTTAGGTTTAGAATTAAGTGGAGGCTAGTTTTAGGATTAGCATTAGGGTTATTTTTAGCATTCGGAATTAATTTAGAGTTAGAGTTCCCTTTTAAGTTAGAGGTAAGTATAGGGATAGGTTAAGGGTTATGTTTTGAAGTAGTTTAGGGTTAGGATTAAGGTTAGGGTTAGGGTTAGAGCTAGGGTTAGAGTTAGAGTCAGGGTTAGGGTTAGGGCTAGGTTTAGGTTTAGGGTTACGGTTACTGCTAGGGCTAGGTTTAGGGTTAGGGTTAGGTTTAGGGTTAGGTTTAGAACTAGTTTACTGTTGGGTTTAGGGTTTTGGCTAGGGCTAGGGTTAGGGTAAGGGTTACAGGTAGGGATACGGTTAGGGTTAGGTTTAGGATTAGATCTAGGGATAGGGTTAGGGTCAGGGTTAGTGTTAGGGCTTGGGCTAGTGTTAGGGTTAGGGTTAGCGTAAGGGTTTGCTTTAGCGATAGGGTTAGATTTATAGTTAGATTTAGTTACTGTTTGTTTTAGGTTTATTTTTAGAAATAAGTTTATGGAGAGAGTACCTGTTAGCATTAGCATTAGGTTTTTATTTAGGTTTAGGTTTAAGCTTAGGTTTAGGGTTAGATGTAGGGCCAGGTCTAGGGTTAGGGTTAGTGTCATTTTTACGTTTAGGTCTGGGAAAGTTTAGAGTTACAGTACCGGTTAACATTACTGTTAAGGGAAAACCTAGGTTTAGTATTAGGGTTATGGTAAGCTTTTGGCTTAGGTTTAGGGTGAGGGTTACAATTAGGGTTATAGTTAGAAATGCATTTAGAGTTAGAGTACCAGTTTCGTTTAGGGTTAGGCTCACGTTTAGGCTTAGGGTAAAGCTCTGGTTTAGGGTTAAGTTTAGGTTTATATTTAAGTTTAGGGTTAGGTTTAGGATTAGCGTTTGGGATTGTGTTAGGGTTAGGAATTAGTTTAGAGTTAGAGTACCCTTTTGAGTTAGAGTTAATTATAGGGTTAGAGTTTAGGGTTAGGTTTTGAACTTGTTCAGAGTTAGGGTTAGGATTAGGGCTAGGGCTAGGTTTAGGGTTAGGTTTAAGTTTAGGCCTAGGGCTATGGTTAGGGTGAAGTTTAGGTTTTGGGCTTGGGCTAGGGTTAAGGTTAGGCTTATGTTTAAAATTAGGCTTATGATTAATTATGGGTAGGGTTTGGTTTAGTGTTACAGCTAGGAATAGGGTTAGGGTTAGGGTTAGGGTTAGGGCTAAGGCTAAGGCTGGGTTTAGGGTTTAGAGTAAGGGCTAGTGCTAGGTGTAGGTTTAGAGTAAGGGCTAGTGCTAGGTGTAGGGTTAGGATTAGGGTTAAGGCTAGGACTATGGTTAGGATTAGGGTTACGGGTAGAGCTAGGGCTACATTTACTGTTAGGGTTAGCGTTAGGATTAGCATTAGCGTTAGGGTAGATTTAGGTTTAGGATTAGGTTTATGGTTACGGTTTGTGTTAGGTGTATGTTTTGAAATATGTTTAGACTGAGAGTGCAGATTAGGGTTAATATTAGGTTTATGGTTAAGTTTAAGTTTAAGGTTAGGGTTAGCGTTAGTGTTATTGCTAGGGTAAGGGTTAGGGTTAGGGTTAGGGCTAGAACTAGAGTTAGGGTTAGAGGTAGGGTTAGGGTAAGGGCCAAAGCTAGGTTTACAGTTAGGTTTAGGTCTAGGGCTAGGGTTAGGGTTAGGGTTAGGTTTAGGGCTAAAGCTAGGGTTAGGGTTAGGATTAGCATTATGGTTAGCTTTAGCTCAGGGTCATATTTAGGTTTAGGATTACGGTTATGGTTACTGTTTTTGTTAGGTTTATGTTTAGAAATAAGTTTAGAGTGAGAGTGCCAGTTAGGGTTAGCATTACGTTTATGGTTAGGTTGTGGTTTAAGCTTAGGTTTAGCGTTAGTGTTAATGCGCATGTTATGGTTTGAGTTAGGGTTATAGCTAGGGCTATATTTAGGGTTAGGGTTATGGTTAGGCCTAGGGCTAGGTTTAGGGTTAGGGTTAGGTTTAGGGCTAGGTTCTGGGTTAGGGTAGGGTTAGGTTTAGGTCCAGGGCTCGGGTTAGGGTTAGGGTTAGGTTTATGGTAAAGCTCTGGTTTAGGGTTAAGGTTAGGTTTAGAATTAAGTTTAGTGCTAGGTTTAAAATTAACGTTAGGATTAGTGTTAATTTAGCAATTCATTTACAGTTAGAATACACTTTTGTGTTAGAGTTAATTATAGGGTTAGGGTTAGCGTTAGGTTTTGAACTAGTTTAGGGTTATAGATAGGGATAGGGTTAGGGCTAAGATTAGCGTTTTGGTTAGGGTTAGGGCTAGGGCTAGGGTTAGGGTTAGTGTCATGATTAGGGTTAGGACTGGCAATAAATTTAGAATTACAATACCGGTTAACATTACTGTTAAGCTTAGGCCTAAGATTAGTGTTAGTGTTAGGGTCAGCTTTAGGAATAGGGTTAGGGTTAGGGTTAGAATTAGAGTTATACTTAGAAATGCAATTAGAGTTAGAGTACCAGTTTGACCTAGGGCTAGCTTTACTGTTAGGCTTAGGGTTAGGGTTAGGGTTAGGGTTAGGGTTAGGGTTAGGGTTAGGGTTAGGTTTTCAACTAGTTTAGGTTTAGGTTTAGGGTTAGGTCTAGGGTTAGGGTTAGGGCAAGGGATAGGGGTAGGGTTAAGATTAGGTCTAGGCTAGGGTTAGGGTTAGGGTTATGGTTAGGGCGTGGCCTAGGTTTAGAGTTAGGTTTAGAGTTATTGTTCGCATTAGCGTTAGAGTTAGGTTTAGAGTTAGGAATAGGGTTATGGTTACTTTGTGGTAGGTTTATGTTTACAAATAAGTTTAAAGTGAGAGTGCCGGTTAGGGTAAGCATTAGGTTTATGGTTAGGTTTAGTTTTAAGCTTAGGGTTATCATTAGTGTTATTGCTATGGTTAGGGTTAGGGTTAGGTTTAGGGCTAGGGTTAGGGTTATGGTTAGTGTTAGGGTTAGGGCTAAGGCTAGGAATAGGTTTATTGTTAGGACTAGGGTTAAGTTTAGGGTTAGGCATAGGGTTAGGGTTAGGTTTAGGGCTAGGGCTAGGGCTACAGTTAGGATTAAGGTTAGGGTTAGGGTTAGGGTTAGGGATAGGCATAGGGTTAGGGTGAGGTTTAGGGCTAGGTTAGGGTTAGGTTAAGGAGTAGGGTTAGTACTAGGGCTGGTGTTAGGGCTATCTTTAGCTTTAGTGTCATGTTTAGGGTTATGACTGTGAATAATTTAGAGTTACAGTACCCATTAGCATTACTGTTAAGCTTAGGTTAGGATTAGTGTAGGGTTAGGGTCAGTTTTAGGGATAGGGTTACAGTGTGTGTTAGGATTAGGGTTATAGTTAGAAATGCATTTAGAGTTTGAGTCCCAGTTTCAGTTTCTAGGTTTACAGATAGACTTGGTGTAAAGCTCAGGTTTAGGGTTAGGGTTTGGTTTAGAATTAAGTTTATGGTTAGATTTAGGATTAGCGTTAGGGTGAGAGTTAGTGTTAGGAATTACATCAGAGATAGAGTACTCTTTTAAGTTAAAGTTAAGTATAGGGTTAGGGTTAGTGTTAGGGTTAGGGTAAGCGCTAGGTCTAGGGCTAGGGTTAGGATTAGGGTTAGGGCTAGGGCTAGAGTTTGGGTTAGGGTTAGGGTTAGAGATAGGGCTAAGCCTAGATTTAGGCCTAGGGTTAGTTTTAGGATTAGCGCTAGGGATAGGGTTAGAGTTAGGGCTGGTCTAGGGTTTGGGTAGAAGTAGGGTAAGGGCTAGGGCTAGAATTAAGGTTACGTTTACGGCTAGGGCTATGGTAAGGGTTAGGGTTAGGCTTAGGCTTAGGTTAGCATTAGCATTAGGGTTAGATTTAGCGTAGGGTCAGGGTTAGGGTTAGGATTGGGCTTATGGTTATGGTAAGGTTTAAGGTTATGGCTAGGGCTCATGTTAGGGTTAGTGATAGGTTTAATGTCATGTTTAGGTTTAGGACTGGTAATCATTTTGAATTACAGTACCGGTCCACATTACTGTTACGCTTAGGCCTAGGATTCTTTTTAGGGTTAGAGTAAGCTTTAGGGATAGGGTTAGAGTGAAGGTTAGAATTAGGGTTATAGTTAGGAATGCATTTAGAGTTTGAGTACCAGTTTGGGTTAGGGTTAGTCTTACGGTTTTGCTTATGGTAAAGCTCAGGTTTGGGGTTAGGGTTAGGTTTGGAATTAAGTTAAGGTTTATTTTTAGGATTAGCGTTAGGGTTAGTGTTAAGGTTAGGAATAAGATTAGAGTTAGAGTACCCTTTTGAGTTAGAGTTAAGTATAAGGTAAGGGTTAGGTTTTAGGCTAAGGCTAGAGTTAGCCTTAGGATTAGGCTTAGGGTTAGGGATAGGCCTAGGGTTAAAGCTAGGGTTAGGATTAGGGTTATGGCTATTGCTAGGTTTAGGATTAGCGTTAGTGATAGGAAAGGATAGGATTAAGGTTAGGGCTAGGGTTAGGGTTAGGGTTAGGTTTAGAATCATGGCTAGGGTTAGGATTAGGGTTAGTGTTAGGGCTAGGGTTAGAATTAGAATTAGGGATAGGGCTAGAGTTAGGGTTAGGGTTAGGGTTAGAGCTAAAGCTAGGGTAAGTTTCAGAAATAGGGCTTTGGTTAGGTTTAGAATTAAGTTAATGGTTACCATTAGCTTTAGGTTTAGATTTAGGAATAGAATTAGTGTTTGGTTACTGTCTGTGTTAGGTTTATTTTTATAAATATGTTTATAGTGAGAGTGCCAGTTAGGGTTAGGGTTAGGTTTATGGTTATGTTTAGGTTTAAGCTTAGCGTTAGTGTTAGTGTAAGTGCTAGGGTTAGGTTTACAGTTAGCGTTTCGGCTAGGGCTAAGGTTAGGTTAAGGTTTAGGACTAGGGCTAGTGTTTGGGTTACGGTTAGCATTAGAAATAGCATTAGTGTTAGGGTTATATTTAGGGTTAGTATTAGGGTTATGGTTACTGTTTGTGTTAGGTTTATGTTTAGAAATAAGTTTAGCTTGAGACTGCCGCATAGGATTAGCATTAGGTTTATGGTTAGGTTTAGTTTTAAGCTTATGGTTAGCATTTGTGTTAGTTCTAGGGTAAGAGTTAGGGTTATGTTTAGGGCCAAGGCTAGGGTTAGGGTTAGGGTTAGCGTAAGGTTTAGAGTTAGGGCTAGGGCTAGGGTTAGGGTTAGGTTTAGGATTGGGTTAACGTTAAGGTTGGAGTTAGGGTTAAGGTTAAGGTTTGTCTTAGGTTTATATTTCGAAATAAGTTTAGAGTGGGACTGCGGATAGGGTTAGCATTAGTTTTATGGATATATTTAGGTTTACCTTAGGGTAAGCGTTAGCATTCGTGCTAGGGTTAGGGTTAGGGTGAGGGTAAGTGCTAGGCCATGATTTAGGATTATGGTTAGGGTTAGGGCTAGCGCTAGGTTTAGGGTTATGGTTAGGTTTAGGCTTAGGGCCAGGGTTAGGGTTAGGTTTAGGGTTAGTTTTAGGGTAAGGGTTAGGGCTAGGGTTAGGGTTTGGTTTAGGTTTAGGGCTAGGTTTAGGGTTAGGGTTAGGTTTAGAGTTAGGGCTAAGGCTAGGGTTTGTGTTAGGCTTAGTGTTAGGGCTAGGACTAGAGTAAGGGTTAGGGTTAGGTCTAGTGCTAAGTTTAGGTTTAAGGTTAGGATTAGGGCTAGGTCTAGGGTTGAGGTTAGGGTTTGGGTAAGAGTTAGGGTTAGGGCTAGGGCTAGGGTTAGAGTTAGGGTTTGGTCTTGGGCTAGGGTTATGGTTAGTGTTAGGGTTAGGGCTAGGGCTAGGGTTAGGGTAAAAGGTAGGGTTATGGTTAGAATTAGGGTTATGACTAGGGCTAGCTTTAGGGTTAGGATTAAGGTTGGGGTAAGGTTTTGAACTAGTTTTGAGTTTGGGTTAGAATTAGGGCTAAGGCTAGGAATAGGGTTAGGTTTACGATTAGGGCTAGGGCTACAGTTAGGTTTTGGGTCAGCGTTAGGGTTAGCATTTCCATTAGGGTTAGAATTAGGGTTAGGATTAGGGTTATGGTTCCTTTTGTTTTAGGTTTATGTTTAGTAATAAGTAAGAATGCCGGATAGGGTTAGCATTACATTTATGGTTAGGTTTAGGTTTAAGCTTAGAGTTAGCTTTAGTCTTAGTGCTAGGGTTAGGATTAGGGTTGGGGGTAGGGTTCGCGCTAGAGATAGGTTTAGGTTTAGGGTAGGGCTAGGGCTAGGGTTAGCCTTAGGGTTAGCATTAGTTTTAGGGTTAAATTTAGGGTTAGGATTAGGTTTATAGTTACTGTTTTTGTTAAGTTTATGATTAGAAATAAGTTAAGAGTGAGTGTGCTGGTTAGGGTTAGCATTAGGTTTATGGTTACAGTTAGTTTTAAGCTTAGTGTTAGCGTTAGCGTTAGAGTTAGTGCTAGGTTTCAGGTTCGGGTTAGCTTTAGGACTAGGGCTAGGGTTACAATTTGGTTTAGTATCAGCATCAGTATTAGTGTTAGGGTTAGTTTCAGGGTTAGGATTAGGGTTATGGTTTCTGTTTGTGTCAGGTTTATGTTTAGAAATCAGTTTATAGTGAGAGTGCCGGTTAAAGTTAACATTAGGTTTATGGTTAGGTTTAGGTTTAAGCTTAGAGTTATGGTTAGTGTTAGTGCTAGTGTAAGTGTAAGGGTTACAGTTAGGCTTGGGATAGGGTTAGTGTTAGGGTTAGGTTTACGTGTATGGGTAATTTAGGGATAGGTTTAGAGTTAGGGCTAGGGCTAGAGTTAGGGTTAGGTTAATGGTTAGGGCTAGGGATAGGGTTAGCATTAGGCTTAGGGTAGGGCTAGGATAGATTTAGGATTAGGGTTAGGTTTAGGGCTAGGGATAGGTTTAAGGTTAAAATTAGGGATAGGTCTATGGTTAGGGTTAGGGTTAGGGTAAGGGTTAGGATTAGGGCTAGGGCTACTGCTAGGTTTAGGGTTAGGTATTGGGCTAGGGTTAGGTTTAGGGTAAGGTTAGTGATAAGGCTTGGTTAGGGTAAAAGGTAGGGTTATGGTTAGAATTAGGGTTACGGCTAGGGCTAGGTTTAGGGTTAGGGTAACTGTTAGGGCTAGGGTTAGGGTTAGGGTTATGCTTAGGGTAAGATTGAACTAGTTTAGGGTTTGGGTTAGAATTAGAGCTAGGGCTAGGGTAGTGTTAGGGTTACAGTTAGCACTAGGGCTAGAGTTAGTTTTAGATTTAGTGTTAGGGTTAGCATTAGCGTTACGTTTAAATTTAGGTTAGGATTAGAGTTATGGTACTGTTTGATTTAGGTTTTTGTTTAGAAATAACTTTAAAGTGAGAGTGCCAGCTAAAGTTAGCATTAGGTTTATGTTTTAGTTTTGGTTTAAGCTTAGAAGTAGCTTTAGTGTTAGTACTAGGGTTAGGGTCTAGGGTTGGGGGTAGTGCTAGCGCTTGGGTTAGGGTTAGGTTTAGGTTTAGGGCTACAGCTAGGCTTAGGGTTAAGTTTAGGGTTAGGGTTAGGGCTGGGGCTAGGGTTATGATTAGGGTTAGGGTTAGGTCTAAAACTAAGGCTAGGGTTAAGGTTAGGGTTACTGCTAGGAATAGGGTTAAGGTTAGAATTAGAATTAAATATGTTTTGAAATAGTTTAGAATTAGGTTTTGAACTAGTTTAGGGTTAGGTTGAGTGTTAGGGCTAGGGCTATGGTTAGTATTAGGGTTAGATTTAGGGCTAGGATTAGGTTTATGGTTACTGTTTGTCTTAAGTTAGGGTTAGGGTTAGGGTTAGGGTTAGGGTTAGGTTTAGGAATAGGGTTAGGGCTAGGACTAGGGTTAGAGTTAGGGATAGGTCTAGGGCTGGGGTTACATTTAGGATTCTGGTTAGAGTAATGTTTTGAACTACTTTAGGTTTAGGGTTAGTGTTAGGGCTAGGGCTAGGGTTAGGATTAGGGTTAGGTTTAAGGTTTAGGGTTAGGGTTAGGGTTAGGGTTAGGGTTAGAATTTAGTTTTAGGGTTAATGTTAGGGTTAGGCTTAAGGTTAGGGATAGAGTTAGGGTTAGGTTTAAGGGTTAGCGTTAGGGTTAGGGTTAGGGTTAGGGTTAGAATTTAGTGTTAGGGTTAATGTTAGGGTTAGGCTTAAGGTTAGGGATAGAGTTAGGTTTAGGTTTAGGGTTAGGGTTAGATTTAGGACTAAGGCTGAGGTTAAGGTTAGGGTTAGGTTTAGATTAAGGGTTAGGATTTGGGCTAGGCCTAGCATTAGAGTTAGGGTTAGGTCTTGGGTTAGGTTTAGGGTTAAGGCTAGGGCTATGGTTAGGGTTAAGTTTAGCGTTAGGGTTAGCTTTATTGTTAGGGTTAGATTTAGGTTTAGGACTAAGGTTATGGTGTCTGTTTGTGTTACGTTTAAGTTTAGAAATCAGTGTATAGTGAGATGCCCATTAAAGTTAGGTTTAGGTTTAAGCTTAGGGTTAGGGTTGGTGTTAGTTCTAGGGTAAGGGTTTGGGTTAGAGATAGGCTAATGCTAGAGTTAGTTTTAGGTTTAGGGTTAGGGCTAGTATTAGAGTTAGGGTTAGTGTTAGGGCTAGGGCTAGGCTTGTGTTTAATGTTAGGATTAGGTCAATGTCTAAGGTTAGGGTTAGGATTAGGATTATTGTTAAAGCTATGGTTAGGGTAAAAGTTAGGGTTAGGATTAGGGCTAGGGATAGATTTTGGAAAATTGATTAGGTTTAGGGCTAGGGCTAGGTTTAGGGTTAGGGTTAGGTTTAGAGCTAGGGCTTGGGTTAGGGTTAGTTTTAAGGTTAGGTTTTGGTTTAGGGTTAGAACTAGGGCTAGGGTTAGGGTTAGGGTTAGCTCTAGGACTAGGGCTAGGTTTAGGTTTATGGTTACGGTTTGGGTTAGGCTTATGTTTAGAGCTAGTGCTAGAGTTAGGGTTAGATTTAGGGTTAAAATTAGGGTCATTTTACTGTTTGTGTTAGGTATGTTTAGAAATCATTTTAGAGTGAGAGTTCTGGTTAGGGTTAGCATAAGTTTATGGTTAGGTTAAGGTTTAAGCTTAGGGTTAGCGTTAGTGTTAATGATAGGGTTAAGGTTAATGTTAGGGTTAGGCCTCAAGCTAGGGTTAAGTTAGGTTTAGGGTTAGGTCTAGCTGTAGGGTTATTGTTAGGGTCAAGTTTAGGGATAGGGCTAGGGTTAGGGATAGGGTTAGGTTTAGGGCTAGGGGTAGAGTTTGGGGTAAGGTTAGGGTTAGGTTTCGAATTAAGTTTACGTTTAGGTTTAAGATTAGCTTTGGGGGTACTGTTAGGGTTAGGAATTAGTTTAGAGTGAGAGTACTGTTTTAGGTTAGAGTGAAGTATAAGGTTAGGGTTAGGGCTAGGCTTTGAACTAGTTAGGGTTAAGTTATGGTTAGGCCTTGGGCTAGGTTTAGGGTTAGTGTTAGGGTTATGGCTAGGGCTAAAGTTAGTGTTAGGTGTAGGGTTAGGGCTTGTTCTAGGGTTAGGATTATGGTTAGAGTCAGGGCTAGGGCTAGGATTAGGGTTAGTGTTAGTGTTAGGGCTAGAGTAGGGTTAGGTTTAGGGTTATGTCTAGGGCCAGGTTTAGTATTAGGGATATTGTCATGTTTAGGTTTTGGACTGGCAATAAGTTATAGTTACAGTACCAGTTAACATTACTGTTAAGCTAAGGCCTAGGATTAGTATTAGGGTTAGGGCCAACTTTAGAAATAGGGCTAATTTGAGGGTTAGTATTAAGGTTATAGTTAGGAATGCATCTAGATTTAGAGTACAAGTTTGGTTTAGGTTAGGCTTACGGTTAGGCTAAGGTTAAAGCTCAGGTTTAGGGTTAAGTTTAGTTTCAGAATTAAGTTTTGGGTTAAGTTTATGATTAGCTTTACGGATAGTATTAGGGTTAAGATTTAGCTTAGAGTTGATTTAAGTATAGGCTTAGGGTTAGGATTAGGTTTTGAACTAGTTTATGGTTAGGGTTAGTGTTAGGGCTAGGGCTACGGTTAGGGTTAGGTTTAGGGCTTGGGATAGGGTTAGGGTTAATGCTAGGGCTAGGGTTAGGGTTAGGGTTAGGGTTACTGTTAGAGTTACGGTAGGTGTAGTGTTAGGGTTAGGTTTAGAGCTAGGGCTAGGGTTAAGGATTTAATTTAGAGTTAGAGTACCCTTTTGAGTTAGATATAAGTATAGGTTAGGGTTAGATTATGAACTAGTCAGGGTTAGGAACAGAGTTAGGGCTTCGGCGAGGGTTAGGATTAAGGTTAAGATTAGGGAAAGGGCAGGGTTAGTGTAGGATTAGGGCTACACTTACGGTTAGGTTTAGGGTTAGTGTATGTGTTAGGAATTAGTTTAGAGTTAGACTACCCTTTTGAGTTAGAGTTAAGTATATGGTTAGGGTTAGGGTTAGTTTTGAACTAGTTTAGGTTAGGGTTAGGGTTAGTGCTAGGGCTAGGTTTAGGGCTAGGGCTAGGATTAGGTTTAAGATTAGGGTTTGGGCTAGTTAGTGTTACGGTTAGGGTTAGGGCTAGGGCTAACGTTAAGGATTAGGGTTAGGTTTAGGATTAGGGCTTGAGCTATGATTAGTGTTAGGGTTAGGGTTAGGGGTAGGTTTAGGGTTAGGGTCAGGGCTAGCGCTATGGCTAGTGCTAGGGTTAGGCTTAGGGCTAGGGCTCGGTTTAGGTTTAGGTTTAGGGTTAGGGTTAGCTTTAGGGTTAGCTTTAGAGTTAGGGTTAGATTTAGGGTTAGGTGTAGGGTTATGCTTACTGTTTTTGTTAGGTTTCTGTTTAGAAATAAGTTGAGAGTGAGAGGACCGGCTTGGGTTAGCATTAGGTTTACGCTTAGGATTACATTTAAGCTTAGGGTTAGCGTTAGTGAGGGTGCCAGGTTTGGGGTGAGGGTTAGTGTTAGGGCTAGAGCTAGTATTAGTGTTTGTGTTAGGGTTACCACTCTTGCTAGTTTAGGGTTAGGGTTAGGGTTAGAGCTAGGTCTAGGTTTAGGGTTAGCGTTAGGTTTAGTGTCATGCTTAGGGATAGGACAGGGTATAAGTTTAGTGTTACAGTACTGGTTAACATTACTGTTAAGCCTAGACCTAGGATTAGTGTTACTGATAGTGTCATCTTTAGAAACAGTTTTATGGTGTGTGTTACGATTAGTTTTATAGTTAGGAATGATTTTAGAGTTAGAGCACCAGTTTGGGTTAGGGTTAGGTTTATGGTTAGGCTTAGGGTAAAGCTCAGGTTTAGGGTTAAGGTTAGATTTAGAATTATGTTTAGGATAAGTTTAGAATTAGCGTTAGGGTAGTGTTCGGGTTAGGAATTAGGTTAGAGTTAGAGTACCTTTTGAGTAAGAGTTTAGTATAGGGTGAGGGTTAGCATTAGGTTTTCAACTAGTTTAGGGATAGTGTTAGTGTTAGGGCTAGGGCTAGGGTTAGAGATAGTTTAGCATTAGGGTTAACATTAGCGTTAGGGTTAGATTTAGGGTTAGGATTAGAATTATGGTTACGGTCTGTGCTAGGTTTATGTTAAAAATAAGTTTGAGTGAGAGTGTCGGTTAGGATTAACTTTAGATTTATGATTAGGTTTAGGTTTAAATTAGGGTTAGCATTAAGGATTAGGGTTAGGGTAGGGCTAGGGCTAGGGTTAGGGTTAGGTTTGTGATAAAAGCTAGGGCTAGAGTTAGGGTTAAGTTTAGAGTTAGGGCTATAATTATGGTTAAGTTTAGAGTTAGGGCTAGGGCTAGGGTTAGAGTTAGGCATAGGGTAAGGGCTAGGGTTAGAGTTAGGGTTGGGGTTAGAGTTAGGGTAAGTGTCAGGGCTAGAATTAGATTAGGGTTTGGTTAGGGCTAGTGTTAGGGTTAGGGCTAGGGTTAGCGTAAGGGCTAAGCCTAGGGTTAGGGTTTGGGTTAGCATTGGGGTTAGCATTAGCGTTAGGGTTAGATTTAGGGTTAGGATTAGGGTTTTGTTACTGTTTGTGTTTGGTTTAAGTATAGAAATAAGTTTAGAGTGAGAGTGTCCGTTAAGGTTAGCATTAGGTTTATGGTTAGGATTAGATTTAAGCTTAGCGTTAGCGTTAGCGTTAGAGTTAGTGCTAGGGTGGGTTTTGGTAAGGTTTAAGGCTAGGGTTAGGCTTAGGGTTAGTGCTAGGGCTAAGATTAGGGTTAGGGTTAGTGTTACGGTTAGGTTTACAACTTTAGCTGGGGTTAGGGTTTTGTTTAGAATTAGGGATAGCATTAGTGTTAGGGTTAGATTTCCGTTTAGAATTAGAAATATGCTTTCTTTTTGTGTTAAATTTATCTTTATAAATCAGTTTATAGTGAGAATTTCGGTTAAAGTTAATATTAGGTTTATGGTTAGCTTTAGGTTTAAGCTTAGAGTTAACGTTTGTTTTAGTTCTAGGGTTATGGTTAGGGTTAGGGTTAAAGCTAGGGCTACGGTTAGGGTTAGTTTTAGGTTTAGAAGTAGTATTTGCGATAGAGTAGGTTTAGGGTTAGGCCTAGGGCTAGGGTTAGGGTTAGGGTTAGGTTTAGGGCTAAGGCTAGGTTGAGGGGTAGGGTTAGTTTCAGGACTAAGGCTAGATTTAGGGTTAGGGTTAAATTTAGGGTTAGGGTAAGGGTTGGTTTTAGGGCTAAGGCTAGGGTTAGGGTTAGGATTAGGTTTGGGCTAAGGTTAGGGTTAGAGTTAGCGTTAGGGCTAGGGCTACGGTTAGGGTTAAGGTTAGTGTTAGGATTAGCTTTAGTGTTAGTGTTAGATTTAGGGTTAGAATTAGTGTTATGGTTAAGGTTTGTGTTAGGTTTATATTTAGAAATAAGTTTAGATTGAGACTGCCGGATAGGGTTAGCATTAGATTTATTGTTAGGTTTAGATTTAATCTTAGGGTTAGCGTTAGTGTTAGTCCTAGGATTAAGAATAGGGTTAGGGTTACGGCTAGGGCCTGATTTAGGATTACAGTTAGGGTTAGTTCTAGGGCTAGGAATAGGGTTACGGTTAGGTTTATGGCAAGGGCTAGGGCTAGATTTAGAATTATGGTTAGGGTTAGGGTTTGGGCTAGGAATAGGGTTAGAGTTAAAATTTGAGTTCGGGCTAGGGTAAGGTTTAGGGTTAGCATTAGGTTTAGCATTAACGTTAGGGTTAGATTTAGGTTAGAATTAGGGTTATGATTACTGTTTCATTTAGGTTTATGTTTAAAAATATGTTTAGAGTGAGAGTGCCAGTTAGGGTTAGCTTTAGGTTTGTGGTTAGCTTTAGGTTTAAACTTAGGGTTAGCATTAGTATTAGTGCTAGGGTTAGCGTTAGGGTTGTGAGTAGGGCTAGGGCTAGGGTTATGATTAGGTTTAGGTCTAAAACTAAGTCTAGGGTTAGGGTTTGGTTTACTGCAAGAGCTAGGGTACGGTTGCAATAGTGGTTAGGGTAAAGTTTTGAACTAGTTTAGGGTTAGGGCTAGGGTTAGGGTTAGGGTTATCTTTAGGGCTACGGTTAGGTTTATGCTTAGGGTTAGAGCTAGGGCTAGGGTTAATTTAGGTTTAGGGTTAGGGCTAGGGTTAGTGTTAGGGTTACAATTAGCATTAGGTATTGCATTAATATTAGAGTTAGATTTAGGTTTAGTTTTAGGGTTATGGTTACCTTTTGTCTTAGTTTTATGTTTAGAAATAAGTTTAGAGTGAGAGTGCCGGTTAGGGTTAGCATTAGGTTTATGGTTAGGTTAAGGTTTAAGCTTAGGGTTAGCGTCAGTGTTAATGATAGGGTTAGTGTTAACGTTAGGGTTAGGGCTCGGGCTACGCTTAAGTTAGGTTTAGTGTTAGTTCTGGAGGTAGGGTTATTGTTAGGGTTAAGTTTAGGGCTAGGGCTAGGGTTTGGGATAGGGTAAAGGTTAGGGCTAGGGCTAGGGTTAGGTTTAGGTTTAGCGTTAGTGTTAGCAATTTCGTAAGGGTTAGATTTGGGCTTAGAATTAGGGTTGTGGTTACTATGTGGTTATTTATGTTTATAAATAAGTTTAGAGTTAGAGTGCCTGTTAGGTTTGGCATTAGGTTTATGGTTAGGTTTATATTTAAGATTAAGATTAGCGTTAATGTTTGTCCTAGGGTTAGGTTTAGTGTTAGGGTTAGGTTTAGGGTGAGGGTTAGGGTTAGGGCTAGGGTTAGGATTAAGGTTAGGATTAGGGCTAGGTCTAGGGTTAGGGTTAGGTTTAGGATTAGTGCTAGGGCTAGGGTTAGGGTTAGGGTCAGGGTTACGGTTAGGGCTAGAACTAGGGTTCGGTTTATTTTTAGGCTTAGGGTTACAGTTAGGGTTAGTTTAGGGTTAGCACTGCAGCGAGGGTTAGAGTTAGTCTTAGGGTAGGGCTAGGTTTAGGGTTAGGGTTAGGGTTTGGGTTAGCGTTAGGGTAAGCATTAGCGTTAGGGTTAGAATTAGGGCTAGGAGTAGGTTTATGGTTACTGTTTGTGTTCGGTTTAAGTATAGAAATCAGCTAAGAGTGAGGGTGCCGGTTAGGGTTAGCAGTAGGTTTATGGTTAGGTTTAGGTTTAAGCTTAGCATTAGCGTTAGTGTTATTGCTAGCGTAGGTTTAGGGTTATGGTTATGTTTATGTCTAAGGCTAGCGTTAGGGTTAGGGTTAGGGTTAGGTTTAGACTGAAGTTTATGCTTAGGTATAGTTTTAGCCTTAAGGATAGTGTTTGTGTTAGGAATTAGTTTAGAGTTAGAGTACTCTTTTGAGTTAGAGTTAAGTATAAGGTAAGAGATAGTCTTAGGTTTTGAACTATTTTAGGGTAAGGATTATGGTAGGGTTAGGGATAGGTTTAGGGTTAGGGTTATGGTTAGGGCTAGGGCTAGAATTAGTGTTAGGGCTAGGTTTAGGGCTAGGGCTAGGGTTAGGGTTAGGGTTAGTTTTATGTTAGGGTTAGAGTTTAGGGGTAGGGTTAGGGTTAGGGTTAGGTTTAGGTTTTGGACCAAGGTTAGGGTTAGGGTTAGGATTACTGATAGGGCTAGGGTTAGGTTTAGGGTTAGGGTTAGGGTTAGGGTTAGGGCTAGGGCTAGGGTTACAGTAAGGTTTAGGGCTAGGCTAGGTTTTGGGTTAGGGTTAGTGTTAGTTTTAGTGTCATGGTTAGGCTTAGGTACTGAGAAGAAGTTTAGAGTTACAGTACCGGTTAAGTTTACTGTTAATCTTAGGCCTGAGATTAGTGTTAGTGTTAGGGTCAGCTTTAGGGATAAGGTTAGAGTGAGGTTTATGTTTAGGGTTATAGTTAGCAATGCATTTAAAGTTAGTGTACCAGTTGGGTTAGGGTTAGGCTTACAGTTAATCTTAGGATAAAGCTCAGGTTTAGGTTTTGGGTTAGATATAGAATTAAGTTTAGGTTATGTTTATGATTAGCATTAGGTTTAGGATTAGGGTTAGGAATTAGTTTAGAATTAGAGTACCCTTTTGAGTTAGTGTTAAGTATAGGGTTAGAATTAGGGTTAGGTTTTGATCTAGTTCAAGGATAGAGTTAGGGTTAGGGTCGGGTGAGGGTTAGGGTCAGTGTTAGGAGCATGCAAGGACTAGGATTAGGGTTAGGATTAGGGTTTGTGTATAGGTTAGCAATTATTTTAGAGTTAAAGTACCCTTGTGAGTTAGATTAAAGTATAGGGGTAGGTTTAAGGTTAGGTTTTGACCTAGTTTAGAATTAGGGTTAGGATTAGGGCTGGAGCTAGGTCTAAGGTTAGGGTTAGGGTTAGGGTTAGGGCTGGGTTAGGGTTAGGGTTAGGGTTAGGGTTAGGGCTAAGATTAGGTTTAGGGTTAGGCTTAGGCTTAGGTTTAGAATTAGGTTTAGGGCTAGGGCGTGGGTTAGGTTTTGGTTTAGGGTAGGGCTAGGACTAGGGTTTGTGTTAGGTTTAGGGTTAGGGCTCTTGCTAAGGTAACGGTTAGAGTTAGGTTAGTGTTAGGGTAGTGGTATGAGTATGGTTAGAGTTAGGGTTAGGGTTAGGGTTATTTAGGGCTTGGGCTAGGGTTAGTGTTAGGGTTAGGTTTAAGGCTCGGGCAAAGGTTAGGGTAAGGGTTAGGTTACTGTTAGGGCTAGTGTTATGATTTGGTTTAGGGTTAAGATTAGGATTAGGATTAGGATTAGGGTTAGGATTAGGGTCAGGGTTAGGATTAGGGCTAGGGCTTGGGCTAGGATTAGGGTTAGGTTAGGGATAGGGCTAGTGTTACGGTTAGGTTTAGGGTTAGTTTTAGGGTTAGGAATTAGTTTAGAGTTAGAGTCTACTTTTGAGTTAGCTTTCAGTATAGCGTTAGGGTTAGGTATTTAACTAGTTTATGGTTAGTGTTAAAGTTAGGGCTAGGGCTAGGTTTAGTGCGTGGGCTAGTGTTATATTTAGGGTAAGGGTTAGTGCCAGGGCTATGGTTAGTGTTAGGGTTAGGGCTTGGGCTAGGGTTAGGGTTAGGGTTAGGGTTGGGCTAGGGCCTGGGTTAGGGTTTGGGTTAGAATTAGATCTAGGGCTAGGGTTATGTTTAGGGTTAGAATTAGGGCTAGGGTAAGGGTTAGGATTAGGTTTAGGGTTAGATTAGGGTTACAAATACTTTTCCTGTTAGGTTCATCTTTAGAAATATGTTTAGAGTCAGAGTTCCGATAAGGGTTAGCCTTAGGTTTATGGTTAGGTTTTGTTTCAAGCTTAGGGTTAGTTTGTGTTAGTGCTAGCGTTAGTGGTAGGGTTAGGGTTAGGTTAGGGTGTGGGCTAAGGTTAAAAAGTAGTTTAGACTTAGAATACCCTTTGAGTTATAGTTAAATATAGGTGTATGAATAGGGTTAGGGTTAGAACTACTTTAGTGTTAGAGTTAGAGTTACTGCTAGGGCTAGGGCTAGGGTTAGGGTTAGGGTTAGGTTTAGTGCTAGGGCTAGAATTAGGGTAAGGGTTTGGGTTAGGGTTAAGTTTAGGTTTAAGGCTAGGGATAGGGTTAGGGTTAGGGTTACTGCCTAGGCTAGGCTTAGGGTTAGGGTTAGCATTTGGGTTAGCATTAGATTTAAGGGTAGATTTAGGGTTAGGATTAGGGTTATGTTAACTGTTTGTGTTAGGGTTAGGATTAGGGTTAGGGTTTATATTAAGTTTAGAGTAACAGTGCCAGTTAGGGTTAGTATTAGGTTTGTGGTTAGGTTTAGTTTTAAGCTTAGATTTAGCATTAGTTTTAGTTTAGGTTTAGGTTTAGGGTTAGGTCTAGGGCTAGGGATAGGGTTAGGGTTAGATTTAGGGCAACGGATAGGGCTAGAATTAGGGTTAGGTTTAGGGTTAGGTATAGGGCTAGGGTTAGCGATAGGCTTAGGGTTAGGGCTAGGGTTAGGGTTAGGTTTAGACTTAGGATTAGCGTAAGGGCCCGGGCTAGGATTAGGGTTAGGGTGAGGTTTAGAGCTGGGGTTAGGGTCAGTGTTAGTGTTAGGGCTAGGTCTAGGTTAAGAGTTAGGGTTAGTGTTAGGATTAGCTAGCGTTAGGGTTAGATTTAAAGTTAGGGTTAAGGTTATGGTTACTGTTGTTTTCGGTTTATGTTTAGAAATAAGTTTAGAGTGAGAGAGCATTAGGTTTAGTTTAGGTTTAGTTTTAAGCTTAGGGTTAGCATTAGTGTTTTTGCAATAGTTAGGGTTATGGTTAGGGCTAGGCCTATGGTTAAGGTTAGGATTAGTGATAGGTTTAGGGCTACAGCTAGGGTTAGGGTTAGTGTTAGGGTTAGGGTTAAGGTTAGGGCTAGGGCTAGGGTTAGAGTTAAGGTTAGGATTAGGGTTATATTTAGGGCTAGGGCTAGGGTTAGGCTAAGAGTTAGTTCTAAAACTAGGGCTCCGAAAGAGTTAGGGTTACTGCTAGAGTTAGGGTTACAGGTAGGATTAGGGTTAGTGTAAATTTTTGAACTCGTTTAGGGTCAGGGTTAGGTCTAGGGCTAGGTTTAGGTTTAGCATTAGGGTTAGTGTCATATTTAGTTTTAGGACTGGGAATCAATTTAGAGTTACAGTACTGTTAAACATTACTGTTAAGCTTAGGCCTAGGAATAGTGTTAAGGTTATCGTCAGGTTTAAAAATAGGTTTTGGGTGAGTGATAGGATTAGGGTGATATTTAGGAATGCATTTAGAGTTAGGTTTAGGTGTTTGGTTAGGGTTAGGATTAGTGTAAAGCTAGTTTTAGGGTTAGGGTTAGGGTTAGAGTTAAGTTTAGGGTAGGTTTAGGATTAGCGTTAGGATTAGTGTTAGGTTTAGGAATTAGTTTAGAGTTAGAGTACCCATTTGAGTAAGAGTTAAGTATAGGATTAGGGTTAGGGTTAGGTTTTAGACTAATTTAGGGTTAGGGTTAAGGTTAAGGTTAAGGCTAGAGCTAGGATTAGGGTGAGGGTTAGGACTTTCGCAAGGGCTATATTTACTGTTACGATTAGGGCTAGGCTATGGTTAGGTTAGGGTTTGTGTTAGGGTTAGGAATTAGTTTAGATTTATGGTTTTATTTTGAGTTAGAGTTAAGTATAGGGTTACAGTTAGGTTAGGTTTTGAACAACTTTAGGGTTAGATTAAGGTTAGGGCTTAGGTCAAGGTTAGGGTTACGGTTTGTCTTAGGTCTAGGGCTAGGGTTAAGGTTAGGGTTAGGGTTAGGGTTTGGGCTAGGGTGAAAATTAGGGTTAGCATTTGGGTTAGTTTTAGCATTAGGGTTAGATTTAGGGTTAGGTATAGAATTATGTTTACTGTTTGTTTTAGGTTTATGTTTAGAAATAGTTTAGAGTGAGAGTGCTGGTTAGGCTTAGCATTAGATTTATGGTTAGGTTAAGTTTTAAGCTTAGGGTTAGCATTAGTGTTAGTGCTAGGGTTAGTGTTAGGGTTAGGGCTATGGCTAGGGTTAGCATTAGTGTTAGCGTTAGGGCAAGGGCCAGATTAGGATTACAATTAGGGTTATGGCTAGGGCTAAGTTTGGGTTAGGGTTAGGTCTAGGACTAGGGCTAGGGTTAGTGTTACTGCTAGGCATAGTATTAGTGTTAGGGTTAGGGTTAGGTTTAGGGTTAGGTTTTGAACTAGTTTAAGGTTAGGGTTAGCGTTAGGTCTAGAACTAGGTCTAGGGTTAGTGTTAGGGTTACTACTAGGGCTAGTTAGGGTTAGGGTTAGGGTTAGCATTAGGGTTAGGTTTTGAACTAGTTTAGGGTTAGGGTTAGAGTTAGGGCTAAGGCGAATGTTAGGATTAGTGCTATAGTTAGGGTTACCTTTAGTGTTAGAGTTAGATTTAGTTTAG
>PVKZ01007908.1:0-19417 GCA_004027375.1 Macroglossus sobrinus | reverse complement strand
AACCCTCTTATATTTTGTTGAGGCTATCTCTGTGTCCCAGTAAGTAGTCAATTCCTAAGAATGTTTCATGTGCATTAGAGAAGAATGTATAAGCAGCTGTTTGGGGATGGAAGGCTCTGTAAAGGTCAATTATGTCCAGTTGGTCTAATGTGTCATTTAAGGATGTTATTTCCTTATTGATTTTCTGTTTGGATGATGTTCATATCCAACAGTGGAGTATTTGGGTCCCCTACTATGATAGTGTTTTGGTATGTTTCTCCCTTTAGTTCTGTTAGTAATTGTTTTACTTATTTCGGGGCTCCCTGATTGAGAGCATAGATATTAATAAGTGTTATGTCTTCTTGGTGCATGATTCCCTTTATCATTATGAAGTGTCCCTCAGTATCATTCTTTACCTTTTTTATTTCGAAGTCTCTTTTGTCTGATATTAGTACCGCTACTCCCGCTTTTCTCTGAATGCCATTTGCTTGAAACATCATTTACCACCCTTTCATTTTGAGGCTATATTTGTCCTTGGAACTGAAGTGTGTCTTCTGGAGGCAGTATATTGTTGGGTTTTGTTTTTTGATCCAATCTGCAACTCTGTGCCTTTTTATTGGTGAGTTCAGTCCATTTACATTTAGAGTGATTATTGAAATATAAGATCTTCTTATGGCCATTTTATCTTTTGCTTTCTGATAGCTCAGTGTTACCATTGCTTCCTTGTCCTTGTGTTTCTGATTTCTTTATTTTGGTTGGCTTTTGTTGGTTTTCCCTCTGGTCCTTTTTGTTTTATGTTATATACGATGGTTCTGAATCTTTGGTGTGTGATTACCATTATTAATATGTAAAGGATAGTTATATATATAGACAGTCATCCATTTTCTTCTGCATTTGCTTTATCTCTATTCCCCTTAACAAATGTGGATTTTTGTATCTCCCCTTTTCCATAATTGTTATGTCAATTTGTTCCTATTTATGCTGAATGTTCATTACTATCTTGTTATAACAATTCTCTTATTATTTTAGCTTATAATGTCCTATTCTTAGTAAGGGTTGCACTCTTCTGTTTCTATTTGCCTGATAGTCACTTTACTCCTAATTATATTTGTTGTTGTTATTTAGTTTTAGGTGAGCTGACCCCTTTCAGTATTTCCTGTCGTGGAAGTCTCATAGTGGAGAATTCCCTCAATTTTTGTATTTCTGGAAAGGTCTTAATTTCTCCTTCATTTCTAATTGAGAGCTTACCTAGATACATTATTCTAGGATGGTAGTTCCTTTCACTTAATAGTTTAAATATATGATTCCATTCCTTTCTGGCTTGTAAGGTTTGCACTGAGAAGTCCAAGGGTAATCTCATGGGTTTACCTTTATTAGTTACCGTTTTGTTCTCCTGGCTGCCTTGAGAATTCTGTGTTTGTCATTGATTTTTGACAATTTTAATACATTGTGACTGGTGAAGGCCTTTTTGGGTTGATATAATTGGGTGTTCTGTTGACTTCTTGAATTCCAAGCTCCAGCTCATTCCATAGATTTGGGAAATTCTCATCAACTATTTGTCTGAAAATGCTTTCTAATCCCTGTTTCTTTTCTTGCCTTTGATAATGCTGATTATTCTTATATTTCCTCTCTAGATGGTATGAGCTAGTTCTTGAATTTCTCTTTCATTCTTTTTCATTCTTTAGTTTCTTTCTTCTTCCTTCTGATTTATTTCTAGATTTCTATACTCAATATCACTGATCCTTTTCTCCATTTGATTGATTCTATTTCCCAAGCTTGCTATTGCATTTTTCAACTCTTGAATTTGTTCTTTATTTCCAGAAGTTCTATTTGGTTCTTTTTGAGGGTTTCAGTCTTCTTTCTCTGCTCATCTAGTTATTTCTTTTTCAAATTCTGAAATTGTTGATTTGAGTTATTTTGGATCTCATTGAGTCTTTTCAGAAGTATCATCCTGAATTCTCTGTCATTTAAGTCACATATTTCTATGTCTGTAAGCTCAGTTTTTGGAGATTTTTCTCTTTCTTTGTGAGATGCCTTGTCACCTTGGTTGTTCATGGTGTTTAATGAACTTTTCTCTGCCTGGGCATTAATGGAAGTGTATTCTGCTGTTTTTCCAGAAAGAAGATTTATTGTATAAAGGTCTCTCTTTAGCCCGTAGCAAAGAAGGCAGTTTTCTTTTCGTCTCCAGTAGGTGGTTTCTAAGCCTTTTGGATCTCTACTTTATATAGTCTTAATAACGCTTTTTAAGTTTTTTGTAGATATTTAATCATGCTTGCTACCCTCAGTTTCAGTCCCTGTCAATGTCAGTGACAGTCTTGGTAGCATTTGCTCATATTCCCCTGGGGCTCCGCGGTGATCAGTTTCAGAGGGTTATGGGGAGGGGTTCCCTGGGTTGGGGAAGCTGCAGCTCAGCCTCAGTTTTGCAACCACAGCTGGCAAAAATCAGCTGTTGTTTCTCTGAGGTCCCATTCCACTTCTCTGCTTTCTGCCCTGATGACTGGACCCTGCACTGGAGCTGCCACAGGGAGCTCACAGCTATCCCACACAGAAATGTTCAGGGAACTCGCCCCACGAACTTGCCGCTCCTTCACCCCTTCCCCTTTTCCTCCAGGGAGCTCCAGCAGCTGCTAGAAGCAGCTTCTTTATTACTCCCAGTCCACCCAACACCCAGAGTTCTGATCTGTGGTAGCTCTTATGAACAGATCCCATGCTCAGATGTTCTGGTGTGCAATTTTGATGTTTTTTTTTAGATGTTTAGCTTATTGTTGTTTCAAGGGGAGAAATCTAGGGACATCTCTCACTCTGCCATGTTTCCACAGTCTTGAAACCAATTTAAATAAATAAACTTAAAAAAAAGGAGATCCATGGGTGCAGCTTTTTTCTAATGGAGTGAACCCAATCAAAGTCACAGATGACCCTAAAAATTTTAGAACAATCTATATTAACAGAGACACTACCCTCTTATGCTGAAAGGAGTAGAGGCTATACAAAATGGAAAGAAGATATTTGACTCCCAAAATTTTATTGGCATAAAGAGCTGAGAAATCTCTTCTGTCACCTAAGGATGACTTAAAAGGTGGGACTAAGAACTCAGAGGGTGTAGCCAGAAGCCATGAAGAATTATACCTAGGCAATTAGACCTAATCATGGAACTCCTAACTGCCCTGCCACATAACACTTTCCTTCAATATTTTAAAAGTATTATTCAGTTGTATTTTGACCTCCATTTCTTCTGTTGACTAGCAATTATTCATTTAAGTCACTATTTCCCTGTATATAATATATCATTTTGGTTTCTTTTTCCTGGCTGCTTTCAAAATCTTTTATTCTTTGGTTTTCAGTAATTTGACAACTATGTGCCTACATATGGTGTTCTGTGGACTTATCCTGCTTGGGGTTTGCCAAATTTCTTGAAGCTATAAATTTATGTTGGGTACCAAATTTGGGGATTTTCTGCCCATTATTTTTTAAAACATATTTTCTGCTTCTATCCTGCTGGGCCTTAAGTTACATGTATGTTAGATTTTTTTTTATTTTTTCTTACCTATTTCTGAGACTCATTATTTTTTGCTTTAAATTTTGTCTCTACTTTTCAGATTGGATAATTTTTATTGGTGTGTCCTTACATACATTAACACAGTCTTCTGTTATTTCCATCTGCTGTCAACACCATCCAGTTAATTTTTTAAGTTTCAGATAGTATTTTTCAGTTCTGGACTTTTCAGTTAGTTATTTTTTATCGTTTATTTCACAGTTGAGCCATCCTGTTATTCATTCATTATGAACATTTTTACAGTCCTTTTTATTTTTTTATTAGTTTCAGGTATACAGTATATTAGTTAGACATATAGTTTATGAAATGATCCTCCCGATTACTCTATCACCCATCTGGCTCTACACACAGCCATTACAATACTATTGACTATATTCCCTATGCTGTACTCTACATCCTTTTGACCATTTTTTAACTACTAACTTGTACTTCTTCAACCTTTCATCTTTTTCTCCTAGCCCCCCAACCTCTGTCCCCTCTGGCAGTCACCAGATTGTCCTCTGTATCTGTGAGTCTGTTTTCATTTAGTTTGCTCCTTTTGTTCTTTAGATTATTCATATAAATGAAATCACATAGTATTTATCTTTTTCTTTCTGACTTATTTCACTCAGCATAATAACCTCTAGGTCCATCCATGTCTTTGCAAATGGTAAGATTTCTTTTTTTATGCCTAAGCAATATTCCATTGTATATATGAACCCAGAACTTCTTTATCCAGTCATCCGTTGATGGGCATTTAGGTTGCTTCCATATCTTGTCTGTTGTGAATAACAGTGACAGGAACATAGGGGTGCATAAATCTTTACAAATTAGTGTTTTAGGTTTCTTTGGATAAATACCCAGACCTGCAATTGCTGGGTCAAAAGTAGTCCATTTTTAATTTTTTGAGGAACCTCCAGATTGTTTTCCACCATCAGTGTATAAAGGTTCCCTTTTCTCCACATCCTCGCCAAAACTTGCTCTTTATTGATGATAATAGCCATTTTAACAGGGGTGAGGTGATATCTCATTTGGTTTTAATTTGCATTTCTCTGATGATTAGTGATCTTGAATAACTTTTCATAGTCTATTGGCCATCTGTATATCCTCTTTGGAGAAACACCTATTCAGGTCTTCTCCCCATTTTTTAATTGGATTGTTTGTTTTTGTTGTTGAGTTATATGAGTTCTTTGTAATTTTGAATATCAGCTCCTTATCAGATGTATCATAGGCAAATATCTTCTCCCATTCAGTAGGTTTTATTTTTGTTCTGTTGATGGTTTCCTTTGCTGTGCAAAACCATTTTAGTTTGATGTAGTCCCATTTGTTCATTTTTTCTTTTGTTTCCCTTGCCTGAGGAGATATAACAGAAAAAATAATTACTAATAGCAACATCAGAGTTCCCTGCCTATGTTTTCTTCTAGAAGTTTTATTGTTTCAGGTCTTAGATTTAAGTGTTTAATTCATTCTGAGTTTATTTTTCTATATTGTGTAAGAAAATAGTCTAATTTAATTTTTCTGCATGTATCCGTTCAGTTTTCCTAACAGTTTGTTGGAGAGAATGTCTTTACCCCACTGAATATTCTTTTCTCCTTTGTCATAGATTGAATGACCATATAAGCTTGCCTTTATTTCTGGGCTCTCTGTTCTGTTCCATTGATCTATATGCATCTCTTTTATGCCAGTACCATACTGTTTTGATTACTATAGCCTTGTATTATAGTTTGATGTCAGGTAACATGATACCCCCAACTTTGTTCTTCCTCCAGATTTCCATGGCTATTCAGGATCTTTTATAGTTCCACATAAATTTTAGTATTATTTGTTCTAGTTCTCTGAAAAATGTCTTTGGTGTTTGGATAGGGATTGCGTTGAATCGGTAGATTGCTTTGGGTAGTATGACCATTTTAAAAATGTTGATTCTTCCTACCCATAAGTACAGTATATTCTTCCATTTATTTATATCTTGTTTTCAATGACATAATTTTATGAGAACAGGTATTTTACTTCCTTAGTTAATTTGATTCCTAAGTATTTATTTTTTTTGGTGCAATTGTAAATGGTGTTGTTTTCTTAATTTCCCTTTCTGAAAGTTCCTCTTTGGTGTATAAAAATGTCACTAACTTCTGCATATTAATTTTGTATTCTGCTCCTTTACTGAATTATTTGATCAGTTCTAACAGTTTTTGGAGGGATCTTTAGGATTCTCTCTATCTAATATCATGTAATCTACAAATAATGAATTTTACTTCTTCCTTTCCATTTTGGATGCGCTTTATTTCTCTTTCTTGCCTGCTGTTCCAATGCAGTGTTGAATAGAAGTGGTGAAAGTGGGCATCCATGTCTTGTTCCTGATCTTAAGGAAAATGCTTTCAGCCATTCCTCATTGAGTTATGATATTAGCTGTAGGATGTCATATATGGCCTTTTTAAAGTTGAGGTATTTTCCTTCTATTCCCATTTTGCTGAGAGTTTTTATCATAAATGGTTCTGGATTTAGTTGAATGCTTTTTCTGCATCTATTGATATGATCATATGGTTTTTATCTTTCAGTTTGTTGATGTGGTATTATCACATTAATTAATTTGCCAATATTGTACCAACCTTGCATTCTAGGAACACAACTTGATTATGATATATGACATTTTTAATGTATTGCTGAATTTGGTTTACTAATATTTTGTTGAGAATTTTTGCATCAATGTTCATCAGGGATATCAGCCTATAGTTTTCTTTCTTTCTTTCCTTGTAATGTCTTTGTCTGGTTTGGAATTGGGGTAATGGTGGCTTCATAAAAATAATCAGGGAGCTTTTTCTCCTCTTGCACTTTTTAGAATAGTTTGAGAGGAATACGTGTTAATTCTTCTTTGTATATTTGGTAAAATTTGCCTATGAAGCCATCCCATAGAGGACTTTTGTTTGTTGGGAGTTTTTTGATTATTGATTTGATTTTGTTGGTGGTAATCAGTTGGTTTAGATTTTCTATTCTTGGGAGATTGTATGCTTCTAGGAATGTATCCATTTCTTCCAGATTTTCTAATTTGTTGACATATAATTGCTCTTAGTCTTTTCTCATGATCCTTTGTATTTCTGTGGAGTCCATAGTTACTTCTTTTTCATTTCTGATTTTAATTATTTGGATCTTATCTCATTTCTTCTTGATGAGTCTGGTTAAATGTTTATCAATTTTATTTATCCTTTCAAAGATCCAGCTCTTGTTTTCATTGATCTTTTGTATTGTTTGTCTAGACTTTATTTCATTTATTTCTACTCTGAGCTTTATTATTTCCTTCTACTCACTTTGAATTTTGTTATTCCTTTCTAGTTCTTTTAAGTGTAAAAGATTGTTTATTTGAGCTTCTTCTTGTTTCTTGAGGTAGGCCTGTATGGCTATGAATTTCCCTCTTAGGATTGCTTTTGCAGTATCCCATAGATTTTGAGTCGCTGTGTTTTCATTTTCATTTGTCTCTAGGTATATTTTGGTTTCTTCCTTGATCTCATTGTTAACCCATTCATTGTTTAGTAACATGATATTTAGCCTCCTTGTGTTTGTGTATTTTCTAATTTTCTTGTTGATTTCTAGTTTCATATTATTGTTTTCAGAGAGGATGCTTGTTATGATTTCAGTTTTAAATTTACTGATACTTTTTTGTTGTCTAACATGTGCTTTATCCTGGAAAATATTCCATGGGCACTAGAGAAGAATGTATATTTTGCTGCTATGTGATAAAACATTCTGAAAATAACAAATTAAATTAATTTCATTGAGTGCATTACTTAAACCTGGTATTTCCTTGTTGATTTTGTCTGCAATATCTGTCCATTTGTATCAATGGGGTGTTAGTTTCCTACCTGGTGGGAGCTAGAAAGTGATCCATGACTGGTTGCTGCATATGTTGGATATAAACAAGTGGAAGAGACAACACTGCAAGCTGTGGTCTGGTTACCCCAAGTACTGAGCCTGGGGTGGTTCAGCATAACATCTAGTGCACCTTAAAGCTTGAGACTGCCTGCCAGCTGTCTGTATGACTCCAAAGCTGGAAGAGGCTTTGTGTAGTATGCAAGTGGGTGGTGCGGAGACCCAGGAAGTCACTGGGTCTGTTAGTGGGCAGATTTCCCCTGGCCACTGCAGTGTCAGTTTTCATGCCAGTGCTATCTCTGTGGCTTCCTGTAAAAGTCTCTGATCACAGCAAGGCCAGTTGCTGTCTATCTCGGGACTCCAAACACCAGAGATCAGTTCAAGAAATACTGTGTCTCGGGGCAAGGTTTGTGCCTGCCACTGAATGTCTCTCCTGGGATATATGGGCCTTGCATGAGCCTCAGGAGTCGGGGTGTGTTGCTTGTGTGGAATGTGGGGCCCCAGGAAGGGGCAGGGCAGAGGTGGCTGCTGGGCAACTGGGTAATTTGTGTGTTGGGATGGTAAGGGTCTTGGGAAGATCTGGGGCCATGATGCCAGTATAGCCACAGATGTACTGTCAGTTCTGGGTCCACGGGCTCCCGTAAAAGTCACAGATGACAGCGAGGCCCATTGCCATCTGTGTTGGGCCTATAGACCTCTGCAATCCATCCAAGAGAGACTGCAGCTTGTGCTGGCAGCAGAGGCCTGCCACTGAATGTCTCTCCAGGTCTGTTGGCTGTGCAGAATGTGGGGCCCAGGGAAGGGGAAAGGCAGGGGCGGCTGCTCCGCAATGGCCCGCACAAGCAATTTGTAGGTTGGAAGGGCCGGGTCTCAGGGAGACATGGGGCTTTTAGACCAGTACAACGTCATTTCTAATCTGCCGGGATCTGCAAAAGTTACAGATATCAGCGAGCAGCTGTGCTTTGCATCAGGCCTGCAAAGCCCTATGAGATGCCTAAGAGGTACTGCAGCTCATGCTGACAGGAATGGTTGGCCACCAATGTCCTGAAATGTGTACACCACAAGCTGAGGCTTATTTCCTGCATGGAATGTGCAGCCCTAAGAAGGGGCAGGGCTGTATTGGCTTCCTGGCAACAGGCCTGCCCTGGGCAACTTGGGTATGGCAGGATGATTCCACCAGCCACTGCAGCTTCAGAATTGGCCACGTAAGAGGAAGGTTCAGCACAGGCAAGATGGCACCCATCTACAGACCATCCCGCAGGAGCTCCCAACAAAGGAACAATGGCTGCTGTCTCTCTAGCCCTCACTCAGGTGTCAGGCAACTCAGTCTTTCCCCATGTGTCTCTTGCACCTCACAAACTGCCAACCTTTCGCTGGCACCCTAGGTAAGAGTCTATAGGCTAGTGAGTCTTTGTACTGTCCCTTTAAAGGGACTGTCTGATATTTCAGGTTCCTTCCATCTCACCTGGGTGGCCAGAATCCCCACTGATTTTTACAGTGATTTTTTACTCCTATTCCTGGAGCTTGGACTCTGGGCTGGGGAGCCCCTGTGTGATGCTAGGACCCCTTTCTCCATCAAGGGGACCTCTGTAGCTTCTCTCAACCTCCTGGTGCTCCACCACCACACATGGGTACATGGCCAGCCCACTTCACATTCCTGCTCCTTCTACCAATCTCAATGTGACTTTTGCTTTATATCCTCAGATGTATGTGTTATGATGATTTAGACTTCAGGTGGTTCTCTATGTTGATTGTTTTATAATTTGTAATTTTAGTTCGGTTCTGAGAGGAGGCGAACTCCATTTTTATCTAGCCCGCCATCTTGGCACACACCCCCTTTTATGTTCTGGAGCTTAGTTATACATAAGCTAATTCCAACATTTGGATGATCTCAGGATCAATCTCTGCATTTACTCTTGAACATCTTATCTTTCTCTTGACACATTTCTTTCTCTGTATTGCGTTGTTTTGGATTGTATTTTGGCTGTTACACTGACTGGGTCTGTTCACAAACTAAAAGCTATAAAAATGGTAAACATATCCAGTGCTATCTCTTCTCTGAAGTGTTAACTCTCTTCCAGTAGATACCTGATTTCAGTATTTTAAGATAATAGTTTTTTATATTTTGTTCAGAGTCACTCCATGTGACTGGAGTGATGCATCTATAATTCTTATCTGTATGAGGTTTGGGCTGATAAAAGCAATTCTGTCATACTGGAACTTAATATTTGTTAAATTAGGAGTTAATTTTTTATGTGGTATGAGGTATAGATAAAAGTTCTGTTTTCCCTCCAATATTGATATCTATTCTTGGACCTACACCCATCAACACTGAATATACATTCTTTTTCAGGGAGATGTAAAACATTCCCCTAGATAGACCATATGTTGAATCATATAGAACATATTTTCTGACCACTATGGAATTAAATTAGAAATGAGCAATAAAAAGAAATCAACAGAAAATAGCCATATTTTTTTAAGTAAATGAAAACAATAGTAGAAGGAGCTATCTGAAATTTTATAAAAAGTATACATGCTTCCTTCTAAAAGTTATAGAACCCAAATTTTCCATTAAAATGAGCCACAAAATAGTATCAAGATAAAATCCTGTACAAAATTATTATTTTTAAAAACAAAAACTAAATGTCATACAAAATAGCAGAAATTTATGATTTGGTATTTGAAGTCTGTATAACATTATGTATAACTAGGTATTCAATAGGCATACCATATGGCATATTATGGTAAAAAATCATTAAAAACAATTTCCCATCTTCTCCCCATCCCCCAGTGCTGACCTGTCACCTTGAACAGGATTGTGTTGTTACAGGTCTCAGTGTCATTTGAGGATGTGACTGTGGAGTTCAGCATGGAGGAGTGGCAGCAACTGAATTCTACTCAAAGGCACCTGTACCGGGAGGTAATGCTGGAGAACTACAGCCACCTGCTTTCAGTGGGTAAGCATTACTGAATCTACAAAGAGCCTGTTATAGGTAAAGTTTTGTCCCCCAAGTAAAAGTCCTAACTACCAGTACCCCAGAATATGACCTGTAAAGGTCTTTACAAGAGTAATCAAGCTAAAATGAGGTTATTAGATTAGGTCCTAATCCAGTATGTCTTTATAAAAAAGGAAAATCTAGACACAAAAATACACTCACAAAGGGAAGTTATTGTGAAGACACAGAAAGAAAATATGGCCATGTGACTGGAGTGATACATCTATAAGCCAAGAAGCTAGGAAAGAGACATGAAACATTTCCTTCCCTAACACTTTCAAAAAGAACATGGCCCTGCTGATACCTTTGTTTTGAACTTCTGGCCTCTAGAACTGTGAGACAATAAATTTATGTTGTTTTGAGCCACTAAATTTGTGGTACTTTGTTGTAGCCACCCTTGGAAACAAATACAGATTTTTGTACTGTGAAGTGGGGTGCTGCTGTAACAACTACCTAATAAGTGGCTTGGGAATTGGGCAATGAGTAGAGTCTGGAAAGGTTTTGAGGTGCTTGATAGAGAAAGTCTAGATTGCCTTGAAGAGACTGTTGGTAGAAATATGAATGTTAGAGATGCTTTGGGTGAGATCTCAGATGGATGTGAGGAACATGTTATTGGGAACTGGAGGAAAGACAATCCTTGTTATAAAGTGGCAGAGAATTTGGCTGAATTGTGTTCCCTTGGGTGGAAATTAGAACTTATAAGTGATGAACTGAATTATTTACCTGAGGAGATTTCTGAGCAGTGTTAAAGGCATGGCCTGGCTTCTCCTTGCAACTTAGACTAAAATGCTAGAGGAAAGAGATAAATTGGAAAAGAAATGGTTAGTAGAAAGGAACCAGAATGTGAAGATTTGGAAAATTTTGACTATCCACATTTCATAAAGCGGAAGGTATACTATAGAAAGAATACTAAAAGTGTGGCTAGACAAACATTTGTTAAAGAGATTAGGTGTATGACCTGTGGATCAAATCAACCATCTCAGTAGAAACAATGCCAGTTTGGGCTGAAGGGGACAATAATAGAAAAAAATGGAAAGGCTCAAATTTGTGGGATTCTACAGACAAGAAACATGCTAGTAAAGCTATTTGGTTGTGAACGTGTGTTAAACTTCAAGAACAGTGATGAATGACCCCAAGAATGGTTCAAGAACCAGTAGGCTATCACTGCCACCACAGGCCCAGAGAGCATAGGCCAGGAAGGTGCAGAGTGACAGGCTGTCACCTCTTTGGTTCCGGCAGCTGAGCCACCCATTTGGTTCCAGAGCGGAGAGGGCAAGACCACCACCCAGGGCTGAAGATGTAAGGTTGCCACGTGTAATTTTAAGTCACACCTCTCAACAGTTACACGCTCTCTTCAAAGTTCTTTTCAACTTTCCTTTATGGTACTTGTTGACTGTTGATTTTGTTTAAGTATTTAGCTTTAGATGGAATTTCCCACTCACTTTAGTCTGCATTCTTAAGCAACACAACTCTGGGGAGTCCCAGGATCAGTGCTCCAGGGGCTGCTACTGGCTCATAGGCTAGGTCTCAATCAGAAGGACTTGGGTCCTCTACAAGTGGCACAGGGAAGTGAGTCTTTCCTGTGCCACATTTCCTGTGTCCACCATGGGGGCAAAGATTCCGTACTGGGCTATTCCATATTTACTTACTGTTACTGAGGGAATTCTTAGTAAGTTTCTTTTTCTCTGCTGACTAATATGCTTAAATTCAGTGAGTGAGTAAATTAGACTCAGTAGCAAGTCTAAAGCTGGTTCTTAAAAGAGCAGTTATCCACAGAGGATGGCAGGGCTCTGCTCCAAAATCTTAAAATCTGTACTGTCATTCACCTAGTGGGATCTGCCAATAGCTCCATCTCTATCTGCCACTGACTCTTCGAGTACCACTAGATCTGCTGGAATATATGGCAGAGCAGCTTACATGGCAGCTTGCACTAGTCACATAGGCTTCTCTTGTCCTGGGCCCCACTCAAAACTGTCATCTTTTGGGGTCACTCAGTAAATGGGCCAGAGTAACACACCCACATGAAGAATATACTGCCTCTGAAATCCAAACAGGCTCACTAGGCATTGTGCCTCTTTTTGCTTGTAGGAAGAACCAGAGGCAGAAACTTATCTTTCACTTTAGAAAGGATGTCTTGTTATGACCTACAACTGGACCCATAGAAATTTCACTGAGGTGGAAGGCCCCTTAATTTTTGTCAAATTTATTTCCCACTCTCTGATATACAGATGTCTTACTCATAAAAGTCTACAGTGGTTGCTACTTCTTGTTCACCAGGTCCTATCAGTATAATGTTGTTAATGTAATGGATCAGTGTGATATCTTGTGGACAGGAAAGGTGACCAAGATCCCTGCAGACCAAATTACGACCTAGGACTGGAGAGTTGACATACCTCTCAGGTAGGACATGAAGGTATATAGCTGGACTTGCCTTATACATACTTGTGTATAGCACAGTCACCCTGGTAAAGGCTGGAATAGAAGCTGGAAAGGTTTTGCTTCTAGTGGTCTTTACTAACAGCTATTGCAAAAAAGCATTTTCTAGATCAGTAGCTGCTTGCTGGGTATCAGGGGATGTCTTAATCTGCTCAAGCAATGGAAACACATCTGGTACAGCAGCTGATATGGAGTTACCACCTGTTTAAGCTTATGATGATACACAGTCATTCTCCAAGATCTGTCTTTTGCATAGGCCAAATAAGCTAATCAAATAGGAATTTAAGTGGCAATCACCACCCCTGCATCCTTCAAGTCCTTAATGGTGGCACTGATCTTTGCACTCTCCAGGAATGCAGTATGGCTTTTGGTTTACTATTTTTCTAGATATAGGGAGTTCTAGTGGCTTCTACTTGGCCTTTATCACCATAATATCCATCACTCCACAGATCAGGGAACTATTATGAGGATTCTGCCAGTTGCTGAGTGTATCTAGTCCCAATTATGCATTCCTGCACTGGGCAAATAACCACAGGATGGATTCTGGAACCCACTGGGCCCACTGTGAAAGACACATTATTTTATTTTATTTTCTTCAATGCACAGTCACTGTAAAGGGCCGTAGGTCCCTTTAGGGAAGGCTGAGAGGAAAATTAGTAGTATAACTTTTTAGCAGTGTATTGAGGTTTTTCCTCAATGGACTTGGCCTCCCCATCATTCAAAATGTTTTGATTTTATAAACTGGTTCAGGTCTGGGAATTGATTGAGGAGCCAAGATTCTGTTTCTGTGTTTCAAGTTAAACTTCTGTTTACTTGACCTAGAACTCTTCTCTTTATTCAGATAAAGAATTTAGTAGATTGGCCATCTGTTTTTTTTCTAGGGTCCTCATGATCAACTAGCCAATATTTCTGCAAATCAGACTATGTTGATTACTGCTTTGATCCTGCTGTCCATTACAGTAACTATGTCCACCTTGCATTTGGCAGTTAAGTGCCTCTACTTGGCCCCTGACACCCCTGGATCCTATTATTCCCATTGTATTTAGGTTTCTCAATTCACTGGCAGCAGTTCTTACCGTAATTTCTGACCTACAGAGTATTCACAGAACTCTTCAAGGATACTAGGGGCCCCCTCACAAATTTATTTCTCACAGTTGTGATGACACATCTTTGGACCCTCCAAATGTGGGTGAGTAGATCTTACATGATAAATACATTTTAACATTCCAATTTCCCTAAGCCTTTGGATACCTTTCTCAGTATACCAAAGCAGTTCTGGCATTTCATCTGCATTTAGTAAAGGGTACTTTTTGGTCCAGGTTTCTGCCAGTCAACCAAACAAACTTTTCAAGCTCTTTCTAACCCTCCAAGTGGCAGTATTAAATTCATAATTTGCTTAATATACTCATATCAATAAATTCAGTCTGATCCAACTTTGTTTCTTTCATTATCCCCCACTCTTTTAAAAATTAAAAAATATTCAATTACATTTGATTTTCAATATTATATTAATTTCAGGTGTACAGCATAGTGGTTAGACATTTATATAATTTACTAAGTGATCCCCCCAATAAATCTAGTATCCACCTGGTACCATACATGTTATTACAATATTATTGACTTTATTCCCTGCGCTGTATTTACATCCCTGTGACTATATCATAACTGCCAATTTGTACTTCTTAATCCCTTCACCTTTTTTACCCAGCCTCCAAACCCTCTCCCATCTTATCCTACACTCTTAATGTCCATTTCCACACACATTTCCCAGATTTCTGTCAATAAATAGGTCAAATCATGCGGTTCTTTTGATGTGTAATGCACTCCTCATGGGTCACTTTCTGCATCTCACCCTTTGGGATCTGATGGGACTTGAGTCTAGTTATAGGTGTAGAAGTAAAGAGGGGTGGGGGAGTGCGTCTTGAGGGAAATCATCAGTGCCTTTCAAGACAAGTATCTCAGGGGAGGCCATTGCAGCCTCCTCATGCAAAGTAGAGGTAATCTATGTTGGGGGTGGAAGGGCTGCTTCTACTGGCAAAGAAAGCTCATCTGGATTTAGAGGTTCAGTGTCCTCATGTGTCCCCCTTCCCATTTTCAAGATCTCTTTCCTTCCCACTCATTGCCCTCACTTTAACAACTGACACTTTGTAAAGTTGGGAATTCAATTTGGGTTGTAATTTAGCTACTCAGAGGATGAGACTGTGGGTTTGGTTTTCAGCAGTCTTAGCTCTGCAGCTATAGGAACTAAAATTTTCTTTCAGGACAGACATAGAAATTTTCAGGTTATTTATGTGATGCTTGAGCTGAGAAATCAAATTCCTGAGCTCATCCTTTTCTTTCTGCACTTTGTCCAGCGCAATTAGAAGCAACCAGCCAATCTTAATTTATTTGTAAGTTTGATAAAAATTTCTGAGATATCAAATACATGGTTACCGAGAACCTTGCCTCTTTTAAGTATTTGATTAGAAGTATCCAGTGGTGATATTTTGCATATCTCTATTGCTGCATTATGTCACAGACTATCAGTACCCTCTTTATGACTGGAAGTAGAGTCATTAGTGTCTTTATCTAATCAGAATAGGGAACCAATCCTAGAAACCTCTTAACCAATTGAGAAAATGCATTCTTAAGATTCAATATTTTGTTCCTCTAGAACTACTCTTGGTACCAAAATCTGTATTAGGGTTCTCCAGAGAAGTGGAACCAACAGTATATATGTATGTGCATATATACAGAGTACACACACACACACACACACACACACACACACACACACACATATTAGACACTTTCATATATGTGGGGTGGGGGGAGATTCATTTTAAGGAATTGGCATACCTTATTGTGGGGACTATAAGTATGAAATCTATATGGCAGGCCAGCAGGCTGGAAATTCAGATAAGAGTTGATTGTAGTCTTGAGTTTGAAATCTGGAGAGTAGGTCAGCTGACTGCAAACTGAGGCAAGGATTCTGTATCATGGTATGGAGGTAGAATTTATTTTTTCATTACCAGCTGGACACAGAAATAGACATGCATAAAAGAAATATGGTGAGAAAACACACAGAGACAAGACAGACATGTAACAAGAGTGATGCATTTACAAGCCAAAGAACACCAAAGATTTCTGGCAAACACCAGAAGCTAGAAGATGCAAGGAAGGATTCCCCCCTCCTCCAGAGAGAGTATGACCCTGCTCACACCTTGATTTTGGAATTCTAACCTCCAGAAATACGAGACAATAAATCTCTGTGGTTTTAAGTTACCTAGTTATTTGGTACATAATTACAGCAGTCTTATGAAACTAAGACAACCTTAGTGAGGGTATTTCTATTCTCAGATGCTGAGTACTCTGGGGTATCTTAAGTGTATGATGATGTCGTCCTTGGTTGATCTGAGATTCTTCAGTGCCTTTTACCTCTGTGATTATCGTTCTTTTTCCAGTGAAATGTTACTTTCCCAAAGAACAAATGGAAAGCAATTAGCGGGACCCAATTTCTATCATGTCCTCTTGACAGGGTCTGAAATTCCCAAACCAGAGGTCATCTTCAAGTTGGAGCAAGGAGAGGAGCCATGGGTTTTGGAGAGAGAAACCCCACATCAAAGCTGTTCAGGTGAGTGAATGTGACCCAGGCAGAAGGAAGACATGGAAACACTTTTTTTTTCCTAACAGGCGCTGACACCTTTAAAATGCTATCATTGCTGTTTTTGTTGAAATATAAATTTTAGAAGCTGCTTGGTCATAAATAACATTGACCTCTCAGGTACCAAATTGTTCTCTCCCTTTATTTTCCTTACTGTTACCAACTGTCTTCTTTGTTTAGGTTTCTTCCAGGAGAATTGCTGCAAATCCTACACTCTGGATCATATGCCAGCCTTCTTCACTGTGGATCTTGCTTTCTTGGATTCTCTCTCCTTCCTCACATTTTTATGCTTCATTACTTAAAGCCTAACCAGAGAGTCTTAGATTCTTATCATATATATTCAGGTTTTAATGGATTTGCCTTCTTTGAAAACCAGTTGGTGGCCTTACTCCTTTTTTTCTAGTACCCTTTTACTTATTCTCTTCACTTTCATCTTCTCACTCTAAGATACCAATAAACTGTCACCTACAGCCAACCTTACCTCCTCTCTTTGTATGTATAGCTTTCAGATTCCCCACTCCTTTCCACCACCCCTATCTCCATGTTTTTTTCCCATCTTCTGACTTTATGATCACTGTCATGTAGCGTTTTTCCTTTTAAAATCAACTTTATTAAGGGATAATTTACATATAATAAAATATATCCATTTCAAGTGTACGGTTTGATGAGTTTTGATAAGGTACACACTAGTATAACCACCATCCCAATCATGGCATATAACATTGCATCACACAAAAATACTCCCTTACACCCCTTGTAGTCAATGTCTACCACCACTTCAGCCTCAGGCCACCATTGACATGCTTTTTGTCACTATAGATTATATATATTTGTATTTATTAATGTTTTTATCATTGGAATCATACTGTCTGTAGTCTTTTCATTCAACATAATGATTTTGTGATTTATCCATGTTATTGAGTATATCACTACATTATTCCTTTTAGATACTGAATACTATACCATGATATGAATATATTGTCATTGTTTTATCCATACACCTATTGATGGCAAGTGATTATTTGGTTATTATGAATAAAGCTGCAGATAACATTTTGGTCTTTGTGTGAATACATGTTTATATTTCTCTCATTGTAAATACCTAGGAGTGGAGTTGCTAGGTCATATAAGAAGTATATGCCTACTTTTGTAAGAAACTGCTAACTGTCTTCCAAACTGGCTGTGTCATTTCATATTCTCAGCAGCAAAATGAGAATTTCTGTTGCTCTGTATCCTCACCAACACATGCTGTCATCAATCTCCTTAATTTTTGCTATTATAGTGGATTTATGTAATAGTATCTCATTATGATTTTTAATTAATTAATTTGTTTATTTATTTTACATACTGAAAGAATATTATTTTACATTTTTAATGTCCAAAAAACAGAATTCCTGGAAAAAACAGTCAAATAGAAGTTTCATTATATCACATGATGATGACAAAAGAGTATGATAATGAATATGCACAGTAACATTAGAAACATATTGTCTGTATTCATATTTTACAGAATAGTTTGTTTTCTGGTAGTTTAAGAAGTATTTTTTGGCCTCTTAATCATCTAGTACATTTGTATATTCTTATCTAGTTGATATCTATTAAGAAACATGTTCATAAACATATTTCTATTTTTTTTTTATTATGGTAACATTGGTTAATGAAATCCAGTAAGTTTCAAGTGCATAATTGAACAAAAAGGCATTTTATATATATATATATATATATATATATATATATATATATATATATATATATAGTATTGTATGTTCACCGCCCATAGATAGATTTCTTTCTGTCACCACATATTTCACCTCTTTTTCCCCATTTACCTACCGCCACCTCTGGTAACCATTAGTCTATTGTTCATGTCCATGAGTCTCTGTTTGTCCTGTTTGTTTGTACCTAAAAGATTTATATCCCACACATAAGTGATATCATGTGGTTTTCAACTTTTTCTGTCTGGCTTATTTTGCTTAGCATGATTATCTCAAGATCCACACAAGTTGTTGCAATAGGCAGTATCATCTCTTCTTATAGCTGAGTAATATTCCATTGTATATATGTACTGCATCTTCCAGGACACTTTCATTTTTTCCATGTCCTGGCCACCATAAATAATGCTGGCATGAATATCTGTGCAAATGTCTTTTTAGATATATGTTTTAATCTTTGAGGTAAATACCAAGTAGGGGGAATTGCAGAATCATATGGTAGATCAATTCGTAGTTATCTGAAGAACCTGCATACTATTTTCCACAGTGACTGTACCAATTTTCAGTTCCACCAGCAGTGTATGAGAGTTCCTTTTTCTCTGCAACCTCTCCAACATTTGTTATTATTTATCCTGTTGGTAACAGCTATTCTAACAGATATGAGATGGTATCTCATTGTAGTTTTGATTTGCATTTCCCTAATGACTAGTGAAGTTTAACATCCTTTTAAAAGTTTGTTAGACATTTGTAAGTCTTGGGAAAAGTGTCTGTTCAGGTCCTCTACACATTTTTTTGATTGGATTGCTTTTTATTGTTCTTATTCAGCTATAAGAGTTCTTTGTATATTTTGGATATTAGGCCCTTATCGGAAGAGTTGCTTGCAAATATATATTCCCATTCAAATGGTAGTCTCTTTACCTTATCGACAGTTCCTTCTGCTGTGCAGAAGCTTTTTAGTTTGATGTAATCCCATTGATTTAGTTTTGCATTTACTCCCCTTGCCTTTGAGGTCAAATTCATAAAATCCTCTTTAAGTCCAAGGTCCTTGAGTTTAGTTCTTATGTTTTCTTCTCTGCATTTGATTGTTTCAGGTCTTGTATTCAGATCCTTAATCCATGTTGAGTTAATATTGATGTGTGGTGATAGACAACAGTGTAGTTTCATTCCTTTGCAGGTGGCTTTCCAGTTTTCCCAGCACCACTTATTGAAGAAGTTTTCTTTCTCCACTGTATGTTTCTGACTTCGTTGTTGAAAATTA